>PVLD010022604.1:0-29002 GCA_004027595.1 Dinomys branickii
TTTTTTTTTTTTTTTTTTGCGGTACTGGGGATTGAACTCAGGACCCTGCGCTTGCTAGGCAGGTGCTTATTCCACTGAGCTATATCCCCAGCTCCAAGAAAACTATTTACTAAACTGAGAAGAAATAAAATGATGAAAGGTCAACCAGCACACAAGTGTTTTTACTGACTCATACCCCTAGATCTTCTCAGCTTTACTCCTGGGAGAGAGCGATTCTACCCTCATTGCTAACTTCCAAGCAAAACCATGAACAGTGCCGTGAGAGCCCAGGTCTCTGGCCGACACTGCATCATCTGACCTGAAGTTTTACTGTAGAAGAGACCAAGGCTGTGTGAGGAGCCAACTGCATGGCGGAAGGAGTCTGGTGAAAGGATCCTGTACTCACATAAATGGTTCCGTCTCCTGATTTCTGACTCAGGGTCAAAGCAAGACACATCTGTCCTGATTTAGAATCTAGGCCACTATTCAAAATTCTCTCTGCCTCACTTAGAGAAAATATGCATTTAAATATATAAACTGTGTAACCAGTATGAAGAGTACAATGCATTTTCAGTGTATGAGTGTTAGAAACTGAGAGCGTCCTGATTACAGGGGCCAGAGCTTTTCAGTATATAAACATAATTACAGAGAGTCGCAGCAGCTGCATAACTTTGTAATTTATTATTTGCCGCTGGAAAGCAAATTTGTTCGTTGTAATCGAAAGATGTGTTACAGGGTTATTTCATACATGGGAGATTTTCAAAGTCCAGCAATGGTGACATTGATATAGCGCCACTACGCTGTTATATATTATTTAAGTGTAACAAATACTTCATTCATTGCTTGCCCTAAACTTTGCATTTGGTGACATTCTTGCTGCTGTGTTAATATCAGGTCTATTAAGCTGGACCTCATGGTCCATTACCCTTTCTTTAGATTTGACCCCATGAAGTTTAGGGGTCTTGAGCACAGTGTGAAAAAGCAAAGGGTTTCACTCTCACCCAAGAAGCTCATTAGGACTTTATAGAAACACAATACACACTCACACAGTACTAACATTTGCACTGAGGGATGCACACCAGACACACAGCCTGGTGTCAGAAGGTGCCATTGTTCCCTTTATCCAGCCTGCACACTGATTTAGCCTGCTAACTGAAGAGAGCGCCCATTTGTAATCTGGCATTGTTTCTCTTTGTAGAAAAGATTCATTGACTGTTATTTTTAGCTTGGTGGCATTTTCTCCATCTTACTGCAGCTTGGTTCATTTCTTAATGTTTCTGCCTAAAGTTTGGATAGTGTAATTGAAATCAATCTCCACAGTTCATGAAGAAATTCCAATGAAAATTGCTGACAGCAATATCTGGCCTGGAGTTCTTTATTCACTATCTTGTAATTCATTAATCCCATTTGCCTTATTATTACATGAAGTGTTATTACCAGGAAAACACTGTCCATTGGTTTAGGGTGGACTTGCCACCAGCACCTCAGCTTTGAGTTTTAAAGTCTAGTGTGCACAGATCCTCTGCCATACAGTCCAATACTTTCATATTTTATTCTAAAGAGTTTTACCTTTAATAGACCAAATAAATTTCATTTTATCACATTATTATGACTTACTACAGCCCTAAGTATGTTTCCTTTTAAAAAATAGATTTCAGATTGGCGATGTTACAAAATATTTTTCCAGGTGGTACATGTAGGGATTCCTATCCAGAATCAGCTTGTTGCTGAGAAGTCCTTTTTATTAGGAATGGCTTTTATGAAATATAGTCAAAGATTTGAACTGTATTATTCAAATTAATCAATTTCTTGGGTTGAATGCCCCTGGAGCCCTCTAGAGGGGCTCCTTTCTTCCCTTCTGGTCATAATTACTTTTCTCATTGTGGAGACAAAATATCTGACACCCACAGTTAAAGGGTTGGCTCACAGTTTGTAGAAGTTTTAGTTTGTAATCAGCTGGCTCCAAGGCAGGGTGGTGTGGCAGAAGGGCATCACAGAGGAGAATAGTTCACAGCAGGCAGAGGCAGCAAAAGAAGCAAGGGGGACTACAGTTCTTCTTCTCCCTTATATTTTATTCAGGCTGCTTAGAGCAGGCAGCACTCACACTCTTAATCTTAGTGCCCTTGATCCTAGCGCTGCACCATGAATCAATGCCAGCATCACACGTTCTAGATCCAGCTACCTCTGAAAAAGCCCCACCTCTGAAAAAGCCACCTGAGGATTTAGGAGCACCTCTAGACATAAGCTATAACTTTCTTCCCCTGGTATTTAGTCCATCTCTAAGAGTTGCCAAAGACCTAACAATTTCAACATTGCTGCAAAATGTAAGTCTGAGGTCTCCTCTGAGATTTAAGTCAAACTCTTAACATACAGTGGCACAAGATGGACATTTCCACTCCAAAATTTACAAATAAAGGGTGAGCAAGGAATGGGAAAAAAGCAAGACCAAAATCCAGCAGGGCAAACATTAAATCTCACAGTTCCACTTTCAGTATCCCCAGCAATCTGTGGCAAGTTGTGAGCTCTAAAAGGTAGCATTGCTCCTAGGGAACTTGTGATGGTTGTAGCTTTCATGGCTTCTTTATTTGGCTGGCTTTGTTCACTTCTTGAAGCTTTCCTTGGATAAATCACGTTCTTGGTTTCTTCAACCTCCTAGGGTCTCCACAGCATCTTTGGCTTTACATTCGGAGCTTGTACACTGCTCTCTCAGGGGCACACTGTTTGGCCTCCCAGGCCTTCTTTTCAAATCTGAGTAGAAGCCTTTCTGACCCCACAACTCTTGCATTCTCTATGCACATAAAACCAGCACTATGTGGATATTGCCAAGGTCTGCTGCCTGCTGAAGCAGTAGTCAGGATTCTCACTTGGCTACAGGGGTTCAGTGCCTATGAACCAAATCTTGAGGAACAACTTCCTCAGGCTGCTGCCATTCTGGAACTCAGTGCTCTGGGGCTTTCTTCTCATAGCAAAGTCTTTCCACTTTTACTGAGGCTGCAAAGGGAGGAGTCCTTCTGCTTCTTGTGATGCCCGCAAGTCATTTTTTCTATTCTCCTCCTTTTCAGCAACAAAGATTTCCTCTGCTCTACCATTGCAGTCTACAGCTTTACTGGTGCTTCCTTTCTGACTAAACTGAAAATGTTTTACATCATTCTGCTGGGCTATTTGCTCTTGATTCTCAATGTAAATCTGGGTAAAATCCACCAACAGTAGCCATGCCACCACCTCAACACTAGACTACCTTGAAATTTCTTCTGCAAGGTTAAATAGTCTTCCACCCTTAATCTCAGTCTCAGGCAAAGTGTCTGTGCATGAGCACAATGCAGAGAAAGTTTCTGTCAAGGGGTAACACCCATCACCTGGATTCCAACAACCAATTCAGTCTTTCTTCCCAGCAGAAACCTCCTGAGCCTGGTCTTTAAAAACTGGCAGAATTTCTATCAGCATCCTGGTCTGCTGAGCTCTGATCAGAATCTCACATCAAGCACAGCCTCAGGTGTTCCAGTTCAGCTTTTTTAGCCAGCATCTCAGAATCTTTCCAAACTCTTCCCACAAACCAGTCCCAAAGGTTTCTGAACAACACAGTCAGGTATAGGTACAGCAATGACTTCTGGTACCAAATTCTGTCTTAGTTACTTATATCATTCTTGAAACACAATATCTGACCCAAAGTTAAAGAGGGAAATGTTTATTTAGCTCACAGTTTGTAGAGTCCATAATCAGCTGGCAGTAAGGCAGGATGGCTGGTAGATAGGCATCACAGAGGAGAAGGTTTATGGTGGGCAGAAGGTAGCAAAACCAGAAAGGGTGGACTACAGCTCTTTTTATCCCTTATATCTTATCCAGGTTCCTTAGGGTAGGTAGCACTTACACCATTAACCCTAGTGTCCTTGATCTTAACATTGCATGAACCAATCCCAGCATCCCATATTCTAGATTTAGCCACCTCTGGAAAAGCCCCAGCTATGACTGCATGAGGCTTTGAGGGGACATCTAGACACAAGGCATAACACTCCTATTCAGTAAATTACTCAGTGAAAACACTGGATTACAGAAGAGAAAAAGAGGTTTTTCACAGGCTTATGTCAATCAAGATTTGATGGTTTTATTTTTCTTTCTAAAATAAGAAAATGAAAGGAAATTTTGTCATAGAAAGTCTGGATTAAAAACCTTACTTCAGAATAAAAGAAAATTTCACTGGAGTTATGGTAACAATATTGGAAACTCAATAATTTCCAATTACACACTATGTAATAAGATTCAAATCCAAGCCAAGAAATCCTGTTTTACAAATCAGCTTCTCTTTAAAGAGAAGTGACTTAGAACATAGAGTATACTGCTGTTTGACATATGCTAAGAACATTTACAGGTCTTTTATAATTTGTTAGGATCTTTGTTGTTCATATTATGTATCCAAAAATGACCCAGTCCTCTATGAGTGGCTAGTTTGGGGGGATACACCCAGATAACTTCTCAAAACATAGCAAAATGAGCTGTTAATGCAGGCTAAGGTGGAGGCAAGAGAAGTAAATGGAAGAAGGGAAGCTCTATGCTTTGAAGTAGAATTTCTCTAGCAATTCATGGGAGGAAGAGTTTAGAGCAGACTGCACAATGTGAAGAGAGGCGTACCGGTGTGAAAGGTCAGTATTTATTTGGGAAATAGCTTGTACAATGTGCCTGAGGCAAAGAGGCAGGAGTTGGGGAAGTGATGATGAGAAATGGGATTGGAAAAGTAATCTGGAGCTGGAATGTGAAGAGCTCTGGATAGTACATTAGCTAGGAAGGAATCTGATATTTTTTCTAGTGGCATTTAACAATTTTAAAGGGCATAGCAGAAGAAGAATGGATGGATATAATCAGCCCTCAATATTTGCAAGTATGGAAATATCACAGTGAACACCACTAATTTGTACAATTAATGTATTCATTATCATAATGAAAATAAAACATCTGAGAATAGAAAAGATCCATTGACAGTCCTGAAAGAAGCCATTAACATGGTCAGATCAAAGCTTTAAGAAAGATGATTAAGGAATGGTAAGGTAGAATTTAGAAAGTAGAGTAACTCATTCAAGGAGAATAACAAAGAGTCTATTGCAACAATCCATGTAAGCAATCCACAAATGCCTAAATTAGGGGAGTAGAAGAGGAAAATAAATCACATACTTAGGAGACATTAATGAAGTGGGGTTAATTCAACTTAGTGATCAATTGCATATATAGATGGACACAGAGAACAGAATGTGGGGATAGCCCGAAGCCTCTGTGTGAACTGAAGAACAGTTTTCCCAGAAAGCACAGTAAGCACAATTTAAGACAAGCTGAGTTTGAGACATTATGTGGAGCAAGACTATGTTTTTGGAAAAATGTATGTAGAATTCAGGAGAAATGTTGATCTGCAAACAGACTTTGAGAATCTTCACAGAAGCACAAGTGGAAGTTACAGAGGATGAAATCATTCAGGGAGAGAAGAGTAGGGGATACTGAAAAAATTGATGTTGCATATGATCTTCTAGTATATGAGCATTTGGGATATTTCAGTTAATAATAGAGAAAAAATTATGAAGTTATCAGTAGCATAAAAGTTTGTATCATCTGATATAGAAAATTCAATGGAGAATTTAAATGTAGAAAAGAAAAAAATGAAAATGCAGAAAAGTTACTGCTTAGAAAAAATTTGGAAAAGTACACTAAATTTCTCCTTTTTCCATTAAAAGGCAGATTCATTTAAGGATGAAAGTAGAAGATTCTCCATTTACACAGATAATGTAGAGAATCAACCAAGTATGTCCAAGATAGAACACCAATAGTTAAAAAATTTAGCAGTCATAAGTATGCTAAGAAATCTCAAAGAAAGAAGAAGTCACATCTATTTTTATTGTATGGGAGAAGAAAAGCCACCTCAGGGAAGGTAGGATTTGCCTTGAGCCATAAAGGAAGAACACATAAAGTTGTAGTCGGTGGGCAGGAGGATGTAGGGCAATGCAGGAAAGCCTGAGCAAGGGTGAAGGGAGGAGAGGTCTGTAGAGCTGAGACAGAGAACGAACCACTGGATCACAGAAGACACTCGAGAAGTCTGCAGTCGCTGGTCTTTCACCGCATTGCCCCCCATTTGACTTGACTTCATCCCTTTCTGCTGTCTTTGGTTTTGAGCCAGACATTCACTTCTTGGGGTTCTGACAGCAGAGAAAGAAATGTCACAGCATCCTCATGCCTGCTTGTATGTGCTCTGCTCCATAAGAAGCCAGCAGAAGGCTTTCTAAGCCACCTTTCCCAGCTGTTGGCAAGAAAAATTTGCTGATGTACGTTTGAAGACCTGAGAGACCCTAAAACAAAAGAACTTCCTACACACAGGAAGTTCTCTTCCATGTGCTGCGAGGTGGTGCTGGAGAAGGGACGCCAGTGTTTCTGAACTTTTGGTAGCTTTGTGAATTGGAGCACATGATATATCTTTAGTTAAGGTCTCACTTTTTTTTTCCCAGGAGGACTTCTTTTGGTAAGTGGTTTTATTTTATTTTTTATTATTTTGGGATGTTAAAGTAGTGCTCTTTTATTAGAAAGATGGCAGTATATACCTTAGCCCTTGCTAAAGGTACTCAGTAAGATAGTGAGAAGACTGTTTTTGCAGGTAACTGTCACACATGGTCTCTTTATTCTCTCCCCACCTGTGCTGGTAAGTGTTTTAATCATGCAGGTGTGATGTGACCTACTCACTGTTCTAGGGGAGATTGTGACTTGGTAATGTAAACTCAGGTATTTCTGGATGAGAGGCAGCTTATAGTTAAATGCTGGACTTCAGACTTGCATTTCCCAGAATTTGATGTAAACTTCTTGATGATAAGATATACATTTTATGCTTTTAAAAAAATCTGCCACAAAACAAAAGATTTTACTTAATGCATACTTGGTATTGATTGAATATTGCCTGGCCCACTGCTCAGCATTATTTAAACATATTAACACTGAAATACATAAAGCTCTGAAAAATATTTTCATCATCCCTGGGGGAAGATAGTTTAACTAAAATTTATTTTTTAAAATGTAAAACTTATACATATTTCATAATGGCATAAAGGTGAAACAACCTGAATGTGGAAAACTGGGATGAGCAAAATGTGGTATATACATGCAATAGAATATTACTCAGCCATTCAAGGAAAAGATATTCTATACAAGTTACCATGTGAATAAACCTTAATATTTCAGAAAAAGTAAAAGAAGTCAGAGAACAAAGGCCAGGGCTTGTATGACTCCACTTACATGAAACATCCAGAACAAGGCAAATCTAGAAAGACAGAAAGCACATGCATGGCTACAAGGGACCAGGGGGATTACAGGGTAGCGAGCGAATACTTCCTACATAGGGGACTTTTCCACTGAGTCTGAAGTAGATAGTGCTGATGTTACACAATACTGTGAGTGAACTGAATCATAGGCTTAAATGATAAATGCCATGAGCATTTTATCATAATAAAAATACAATTTAAAACATTAACTAATATTCATTCTAGGAGATTTATCCTTCATTAAACTTCCTGAGTCAGTGTTGCCAGATAAAATATTATACTGATGATAAAAATCATTCATTATTTGAAATTAAAACTTAAATGAACAACCTAATGGTAAATTTTTATTTAATAAATGCAGCAACATTATTGAGAATGGCTATTTTGTTTTTATAATTACTTTATCCAAACATTTAGGACAGTGTCTGAATCACTGTAAATATTTTTACATGGATATAAATTTGAAAATACATATGAAAATAAAAACTAAGCTATAGAAACAGAAACTAAAATTATCCACAGATCCAATAAGCAGGGAAAATAACATAGAAGTTTTATCTCTTTCCACCTTTGTCTGTTTCCCTTTTTAATTTTTAAAATTTTCTTGGTGGTGGTTGTCACTCTAGAGTAAGTGCAGACCTTACATTCATGACTGGTGATTTTAGTGCAACATCCAGCACATTACCAAAATATCTCAGTCATTATTTTTTTCACTGGGACAAAACAGCCAACACCATCAATTTAAAGGCAGAGAACCTCATTTTGGCTCAGTTTTAGTGAATGGTCAGCTGGCTCCAAGGCAGAAACAGGAGGGCAGAGGGGCCTGGAAGAGATAAAGGTTCTCAAGCCATGGTGGCCAGGAAACTGGGAAAAATGAGGAGTCTGAAAGGGAGATAAACTCTTCCAGGCCATGGCACCCCAGTGATCTGCCGCTAAGTGGGCCCTGCCTCTCGACCATAAGTCATCATGGATTTATCGGTGGGCTACTCCACGATGAGCACAGGGCCTCGAAGTCCCAGTCAGCTTCCAAACACAGGAGGCCTCTGTGGGACGTTTAATTCCTTTTTTTTTTTTTTTTTTTTTTTTTTTTTCCGGTACCAGGGATCGAACTCAGGACCTTGCACTTGCCAGGCAAGCGCTTATGCCACTGAGCTATACCCCCAGCCCCTAGACGTTTAGGTCTGAAGCATAACATAAACTCCCCTAGTAACTGAGAGTGTAAAAGGCGAACAGTGATGTATTATGAGAGGAACACACACTTCACAGGTAAAGAAATACAAATGCCAAATAAATACATGTAAAATGTTCAACATCATTAGCCGTTTGAGAAATGCAAATTAAAACAACACTGAGATTCCAACTCACCCCTGTAAGAATGACTATCATTAAGAAATCAACCAATAACAAATGTGGGTGAGGCTGTGGAGAAATAGGAACTCTTCACTGCTGGTGGGAATGCAGACTGGTAAATCACTGTGGAAAATCAGTTTGGAAATTCCTCAGTAAACTAGGTCTAGAGGTCCCATTCAACTCAGCTATTCCCCTTCTGGGTATTTTCTTTTTTTCTTTTTTTGGTGGTACTGGGGATCGAACTCAGGACCTTGTGCTTGCTAGGCAGGCACTTATTCCACTGAGCTATATCCCCAGCCTTCGGGGTATTTTCCCAGAAGATCTGAAAACATCATATCACAGCGATATATGTGTACCCATGTTCATAACAGTGTAATTTGTAATAGCTAAATTGTAGAAGCAATGCAAATGTCCATCTACTGAGGACTGGATAAAAAAATTGTGGTAGTTTTATGTCATGGAATATTACTCAGCTATAAAGAAAGATAAACTTGAGGCTTTTATAGGTAAATGGTCACAACTGGAGACCATACTCATAAGTGAAATAAATCAGACCTGCATGTATAAGCAATGTATTGTCTCACTAGTGCAAGAACCTGAAAGAGTGCGTGAAAACTAGGAGGTATGACAGACATTGTGAAATGAAAGGAAAATGCTTGAAAGTAATGGGCAACTGCTGTGTGAGAAAAGAGAAGGGAAAAAAGGGGAAATCACGTATGTATGTATATACAGGATAGCTAACAGGTGTACTACTGTCTTCTGTTGCTTTACTGAAGGGAACAGTTGTTGATTACTGGTTTGATCATTATTGCATGTCTGTTTTCCTGAGAAACCACTTTGAAGATATCAATATGTAATACAACAACCATTGTTAATTTCCTACCACTTTGTCTGTAACTCTGTATTGTTTGTATTGTTCTTATGCTATTTTGTAAATGGATGTCTGTTTGTCAATATGTTTTCTTCTTTTATTTTTAAAATAAATTCAAAAAGTAATGTATTATGCAGACACATATGTTATAACTTACTTTTTAAAAAAATACTGATAAATAATTTGGCTTTAGAATTTTCAGTGCTTTATATGCTATGCCAAATCATGTTAGTCTCTAAATCTTTGGTTTTTTTTTCCCAAAATAAGTTAACAGAAAAGAGTTTGGTAGAAAATATAGATCCTGTGTTATTGCAGAACGGGTTTTCAAAAGGTCCAGTAAATATACAGACACAAAATACACTGCTATCTTTGATGAATTCACATGCTCGTTTCACCATGGCCAGTACTACTTAACAATTTAATATCTTTGCTAATCTGACAGAAGAAAATAATATATTGTATTGACTCATGACTTTTTTTTAAATGAAGACTGAACATTTTATTATGTATTGGCCAGTCAGTCATTTCTTCTTTTGTGACTAGCCTTTGTTGATTTACTAGTGCTAGGTCTTACTGGTCTCATTGATTTCTATGGAGTTATTATAGATCTGAGACACGAATCCTTTATCTGATATTCTTTGATAGATCTGAGACAGGAATCCTTTGTGTGCTATTCTTTGAATAAATACTATTTCAATTTGTCTTTTAATTTTGGTCATACTTTTTGTGAGAGGTCATTATTGCACGGTGAGTTTGCTGGTTTATGGCTACTAGCTCTCACAATTTCCTTGAGTCTAAATTCCAGCAGGGTCAGCATCACCCCAGGGCCTGGACTGCTGAGGGAAGACAGAAGGACTGAATGCACAGGAAAAGCAGGAGGATCCCTTGTACTTCCCAGTGTCATCCACAGCCTGAATGCTGCCTACTTCAGCGCATGCAGCCTGTTGTCAAGAGCCCAGCAGGTTTGGCTTTTTCTAAGTTTTTTCTCCCTCTCTCTCTCTTACTCTCCCTCCCTGCTTTGTCTACTTTTCCTTTTTCCTTTTAAAAATGGTCCACTGAAATGAACAGACTCTTCCCAGAAGAACAATTGTAAATGGTTAATACATACATGAAAAAATGTCCAGCATCTCTATCCATTAGAGAAATGCACATTACAACAGTACTGAGATTCTACCTTACTCCGCAAAGAAGAACTATCATCAGAAATCAAATTGTAACACATCCTAGAGAGGCTGTGGAGAAGAAAGATGCTTCAATATTGTTGGGGGCAGTGTAAGCAAGTACCACCATTATGGAAATCAGTGTGGCAACTCCTCAAAAAAATTAAAAATAAAATTTCTGCTTGACCTAGCTATTCTTCTTCCATGTGTCTTCCTAAGTGAGTTATAGACATCATACCACTGTGATACATGCATACCTGTGTTTACAGATGTACAATTCCTAGTAACTAAATCCTAGAAGCAGCCTTTATGTCCAGTGTCCATCAACAGATGACTGGATAAAGAAGGTGTAGTATTTATTTATTTATTGTCTTTTTGAGACAAGGTTTCACTATGTAGTTCAGGCTGGCCTTGAGCTCACTTTGTAGCCCAGGCTGGTCTTGAACTCACAAGGATCCTCCTGCCTCAGCCTCCCACGTGCTGGGATTACAGGTGTGCATCACTAAACCTGGCAAGAAAATGCAGTATTTAAACACAATGGAGTACTAAATTTGAGCAACTTGAGTTATCTGTAGGAAAATCAATGCACATTGAGATCATAGTGTTAAATGAAATAAATCTGACACACGAGCCTAAACATTGCATGACTTCGCTTATATGAGAAACCCCAAACATAAATAAAGAAGAAAATAAAAGACAATAGAAATAGGGAGATAGATCTCCTGCAAAAAGGAAGGGCACCAAGCGATGAGGCGGCGGGAGCGAGGGTCAGGGAAAGGGGTCACAGAAAGGATTAAGGTGTGTCATGGGCACGCCCAATTCCGCACCAGTAATGTAATCGCTATATACTGTCAATATGTACTAATAAAAAATAAAAATTGATAAAAACAGAACGTTCACTTTCTCAGGTTGATGCTGGTCATTTTTATACTTATTCAGTGGTTTCTAGCATTCCAGACACATTCGGGCACTTACACAACTTTATTTTTCACCCTGGAGAACTCATATTAAGGTAACTTTCACCTGTAAGTTCCCGGCTGTTCTGTAGGATAATAAAAAGTACACAGGGAGGAAAACTTGACCCAGATGAGCTAGGCAACCTCAGAGAACATTTGACCGCCTACTTAGCACTGACTGTAGATCACACTTTAAAGACTTTATTACTTATTCACTCTATCACGTACGTGCACACGCATGAGAAAACTGGGCTTCATTTCTCGTAACAGTGGGAGGTCAGACGGGCTCTGGGGAGCGCAGTAGGAGGCCCCAAAGGCGTAACTTCCGGAAAGGCAGTCTGAGGAGAAGCGGGACACTCCGCGCGGGGCTTCATTCACATCCTCCGCCCTCCTTCCCAGAGCGGAGGGATTGATTGCGTCACCTGAGTTACTTTTTGTAAGATTGTTTTCAATTCTTCTGAGAGATTTTGAAATGAAATCTGAGCACACCAAGGAGACGTGAGACAGGAGATCCAATCCTATCAGTAATTTTAAAGAAAAAAGTAGAACACTTTATGAGCCAAAATGGAATGATAATTTTTTAAGTCAATTGAGCCAAATCTTACTTCGAAGCTATCTCCTGCCTAGCAGTGAAAGAAGACACGTAAATCAACGGCTGGGGGTGTGGGAACACACTACGATGCACTGCCTTTTGTGAACTGCAGGGTTTCTTACGCCCTATTGTTCGGCATTTGCTGTACTACAAGGTTAGCATAAACATATGTCCAGATGTCCAACATTCCAGTACAGTATTTCCTGTTCCAAGTTCGTCTTAGGGGAAAACTAGGGAAATGATAGCACCAGTCTGTAACTTGTGTACTGACTGCCCTGACCGCAGCGACCCCTTCCTTTCCTCCGCTTTCACTGAGGTTGGGCTCCCCGCAGCAATTCTCAGACATCGTTTGAAAGGTCACCTCATATACCCTAGTCAAGAAAAGCTTTCGGTCTCTTTGTGAGGCTGACCACAGCGTAGTGATGGACACTTTCTTCCATGGAGCTGAAGGAGCAGAGGGAACTGGTAGCGACGGGGAAGAAAAGAGCGACCCAGCGGAGGAGAGCTCAGAGGCAGGATGAGGCGTCTGTCCGCAATCCCCATTTTCAGCATCCAGAAGTCTTTCTTCTCCTGAGTCTTGAGACGCTATTCCTTTATACTAAATTCCTTTTTTTAAAGCTATCCTCATTTTGTTTCACTTATCTGCTGTCAGAGTCCTAATGCATACGTTACTAACAGCTGCAGCTTCACAACTTCCGGTGTGGAGAAATATGCTAGCGGATCTAAATCCGTGCACTCTTCGAACAGTGGGAAAATCAGGGCGCTGCCTCTGTTCAGCTTAGGGCAGCAGTCAGTTTTCCTCCAGGCGCCTTCATGGACCTGTTAATAGTTTGTGATTGACTAAACTGCAGTTACTAATGTGGCCAAGTTCACTGGCTGTGTCCTGTAACGCTTAGCTTTTCAGTGTGTTGCATGGCCAGAAACTTATTCCCTGGGATTTGTCGATTGTATCATTTCAAATGCATCTGTGGTTCTATGGGACTGTTCAACAGGGGAGGCCATTGTCTCTTGGGAATCTGTTTGGTGAATTAAATGAGCAGAGGTTTGACAGAGACCGTAATTAAAGGGCCTGAGGGGGTTCTCCCCTGCGTCCTGTAGGAAGATGTGCAGAGGATCCTTCCGAGGAGCAACAGCTTTCTTCTGGGTGACTGCGAGCTTGAACAGGGTGGGTTTCAGACGGATATGAATTCACTTTGTAGTCATAGTGGTGAGGTCTGAACGTACAAGTTACACCTTTGAAAATAAGATAGATTCTGCTTAAGTCGTTAGTAGACGGCTGCTCACGTAATTTGATTTGGAGGATACTTCAAAAAATAATCTCTTTCCAAAAAATAATTCCCCCAAAATGTACATCACCCACTCATACAGGAAATTCCAACCCTTTTTTGATCAGACAAGTAAGGAAGCCCTGGGAACTGTCCCCAGAGAGTCAGCGTTAAATTGCTGATGTTATCTAGGAGGAGAGGAATTGAAAGATTTCTATTGGTCTTTGCTCATGGTGAGTTGGCCAGCACCAGTTTATTATTAAAGTAGCAGCATGTTGCCTAGGAAACTAGAAAATCGCTGGGGGCAGAAGGTAAGTGTGGGTGGAGAATAAGGTGAGAGGATGTTATCAAACAACACGAGGTCCTCAGGGATGGCCTGGAAGCCTGGGTCAGTCAGAGCCTGCACAATGACCCCATTGTCAACAGATGCTGGAGACAAGGCAAATGGCAGTATGAAGAAATATTCTGGGTAGTGGTACAAAAGCGGATGCTTGGATGACCTCAGACTTTTATGTTGACTATCTTGCTGATCAGAGCAACTAGCTATTTGAAGAATTTGTATTAATATTTGAAATTATAGCTGCTGGGGTCCTCGAGTATTTGTGTACCTGTGACAATTTAAGGATCATATTATAAGATCTTTGTTCTTTTGCTCTATTGCCCCCCAAAATATTATATTTCTTTTACATGAAGGGAATTCACCATCACTATTTACAAACTGCTACAGCAGAATTAGATGGAAACAGTTGTATGATTATATTATTTCATGGTTGCCTGGAGGTTAACCCTAATAGTGGGAAACTGATATGTCTTTGGAGTAGGGTTCTCCAATTTAGAAGAAAAAATGTGAGACATGGGTCATCTATTTTATCTGATAATCCTACTTTGGAATCAGTGGGTAGCATCTTTTTCTTATAGAAGGATTTGCAATATTTATATAGAAAACAACTGATTGCAGATTCGATTTGTGAGACAATAAGAGGCACTTCTTTTTCTCAGAAGTATTGTGCTAGGCTGTGGGAAAGTCAAACTTGTTAAAATAGCCTCACTGTTTCTCAGATACTCATCATCCAGAAGGAGTGTAAATACCTATCAATAATATGAGGTAAAAGGAAAATGTGCAAAATAGACTGACTATTACCAGCACACAGGAAGGTCTAACTAAATTTGATGGAGAGTGATAAATTTCTCTGGCACAGAAAGAAATAGAACAAAATAAAAAATGCCTTTATTGAAGGCACAGAGAAGACCACAGCAGAAAGGAGGGACATGGAGCTTCTGGGGGCCTGGTCTAGGGACAAAGGCTAAGTAGGGCCAGGCTGGAGGTGGGGTTTACGGGGTGGACCGCCTGACATGGCAGATGAAACTGAGCAGGAGTGTGGGAAAAGGAAACAGGATAATACAAAAAGGGAAGTAGGGAGTTGTAATTTGACTCCCAAGAGGAAGGGTGGGGCTTAGCACATGGCCTCCAGTGGCCAGCACCATATTGGCTTGGTGCCATAGTGACTCAGCAGGAATCTTAGTGAGGCAAGAAGCCCATCAGAAAGCATTTCAGGAGGACTTTCAAGAATAAGTAAGATTTGTGTGATCAGGTAGGGGAAGAAGGGCATCCCAGGCCCAGAGAACAGAAAATACGAGCAAGTGCTTGGAGGAATGAATGCTTGTGGGCCATGTTTAAGCAGTGGTGAGCAGACTGGTATGAGGAACAGAGGACATGTAGAGGAATGAGGTAGAGTTGAACTTAGACAAAGTAGGCTGAACTTAGACAAAGGTGGATCCTGAATGTCATGGTAATTGTGAAAAGTTTATTTCATAAATTAAGTATAGGAAGAACCTAAAGTATTTGAACATAGGAAACACATGGTCCACCCTGTGTTTAAAACAACTGTGCAACAATGTACTGATGGGTCCAAGAGGCAAGAGTCTAGAAGCAGGAAGCTGAGCAGAATGATTGCAATTGTTGCCAAACAAGGACTTATACTCAAGATTTTAATAAAGATTAACCACTCTCTTTTTAATATGTTAAAATTCTATTTTTGACTTTGGAATAAGAAGCCCATAGATCGCTCCTCTGTAATTTATCCTGGCCTCTGAGGTCCTACCTGGCTCAGAACTGTATTTCTCTCCCTGTGCCTGGCCGCTCTGTGTGCTGCAGGTCAAAACATTTCTCCACTTACCTCAAAAGCACAATAGACTCTTCTTGGGATAGCAAATATTCCTGTTCCTCTATGGACTGAGAACATGGGCTTATCCCTTTGTTCCCATGATAAAGGGAAGCACAAGAATTAGTGTCCCTGATTGTTAAAGGGACTGAGGCAGGCATAAATAAAATTAATTATCAGAAACTTCTTCCATCTGTAGATTTGTGACTTCATTCTCTTTCTAGAAAGGACAATTTAGGGGATATAGCTCAGTGGAATAAGCGCTTGCCTAGCAAGCGCAGGGTCCTGAGTTTGATCCCCAGTACCGCAAAAAAAAAAAAAAAAATTTATAGAAAGGACAATTTTATTTTACTATTAAGTGTGTAACCTTAAGGTAATGGCAATGCTGTCTTCATTTAAACTGAGTTTCATTATTATGCATTTGTATATAATACAAAAGGATAGAACAAATCAATGCCCACAATTATAACTAATTACTAATAAATTAAGTTTTTCTAGTCATTACTTCAAACAGTTCATGGGAATTAGCTCACTTAATTCTTCCACTGATCCTATGAAATGATCAGATGTATAACTAGGCAATTTATATAAGAACAATGATAAGATCATAAAATTATTGAAATTATGGAGCTATGTCAAAGTCATATACATTATTTTTAAGAGATGCTACTTTCACTTATTAAACTAATAAGTGATAATACCAAACCCCAGTTTCAATCTAGTCTTATATATTTCTGGTACGATTAAAAGTAGTGAGACTTTTCTGGACAGACATAAAATGTTCATGCCCCAATGATCTGGCAAATGTATATGAAGGAATTTTCCCCAGAGAAATAATTATAAGTAGGCATGGGGATTAAAGTATAAGTGTGTTCATTACAATATTATCACTGAGAAATAAAAAAGACTCGATTGCTTACAAGAAGAGATTTATGAAGTGGTTTTTTGTTTGGTCAGGAGGATGGAAAGTGATGAAACTTTTATTCATTCTTTAAATTTCCCTGGAAAGGTGCTATTAAATTTTTTTTTAATAGTCAGCTAGTATTTTAAATGTTATTTAAGTTTATTTTCTTTCATGCTCTATTCTGTGGAAGAATAGATAGGACTTGAAAGTTTAGTAATTATTTCTTTCCTTGACTAGCAATCCATAGTCTTCAAAACATAAATTTCAAGAATTATGTAATAATGTTATATTTGTTTGCCAAGTAGTTCAGCCCATCAGATAAGTCATGATTAACGAACTTTTCTCTTTGAACATTTTTCCATCAACTTGATTCAGGATGTAGGAGTCATGTTTTGTTTTGTTTTTCTTTTAACATTTTTCCTAAAAAAAAATTTCTTTAGAGTGAGAAGAAACATGTGAGCACCTAGACAACCCAACAAACATTTTCTTCCTTTAGAAATGAAATACAAAAGAAATAATTAGTTTGAGCTCCATAGCTGCTTTAATTTGCTCTGTTAATTCTTTAGATTTCTCTTTCAACATACAAACGTGGTTTCATTTTGTAAAGACCAGTGTGCAGCTGTCTAAATTTTTCTATCCACCTGACAGTCAAGAGAACTCCAGGTTTCTGTCCGGATTAAGTCAGGAAGCAGTTTTTAACTACAACAAATTGAAACATTTGCACAGGGAAGTGCTGCTTTTATAAGTGATGGGAAACTTCAAATCTGATTACAAGCAACCTTTGGCTTCCTATCTGTTCAACAATAGGCCATGTTGTTAAGGGCAATTTCCATGCACAGCATGTGGGTCCCAGTTTTTCATCCTTAGACATGGTTGTTTACTGTTCAGCACTGTTTGTGAATTTTAATCAGGCTTTTTCAGTCTCCCTTAATAAATCACTACAAAGCAAATGTACCCAAACAAGAAGCATTATGCTGTATTAGCTACCCTTGCACATTATTTGCTGCCCTGGAGTTTCACTCAGTTCTCAAATTTAAAAATTGACAAGAACAAAAATCTATAGCCTGGAGTATTATATTTAGAATTGCAGCTTTTCTGGCTGAATATCCTCTTTGAGTTCCATTCTTTAACAGTAGGAGCCTGACTTTAAAATTCAGTTCAAGCAAGAATGACTTAACAATTGGAACCTGTCATCAGTCCTTGGGACTGAAAGTCTTTTTGATGGGACGAAGCTGACAGTGTAGTTCCTGCTTGGCAGGCATTCACATGAAATGAGGTTGTATTACCACAGATAAATGTTTGGACATTCAGGTATCTTGCCATCTGAGAAGAGTATTACTGGTTAAGGCCATGGCAGTCAGAAGAAAAAAGGAGTTTTAGGCATTTATGCCTGAGCGAGAAAGGACAATGACTTGTTAGCATCATCTGCCAGGCAGGCTAGAGAAGGAGTTTGATCTATCTTTCTTTTCTCTTTAAAGCCAAAGTTTCACTTGCTCTTAGGAGAACTGAGAAAAAAGTACATTTTTCTCTCCAAGAATTTTCTGCTGTTATATTAAATGAATTTTTCTTAACTTTGGCTTCTACCATCAAAGACTGTTTATTACTAAGCTATATTATTTGAAAGCCCAGGCTAGAGGTAAGAATGCCTCAAGCAAAAAGGAAGGCCAGGGTATTGTACAAGATGGATTTGCATTTTAAAACATGGCTTGGCATTTAGAATTTTGGTTCAGTCATTGATACTGGCATATTTTAGAGGAGTTGCTGGAAAATTAACAGCATAAATATATACTATAGTTGGAGGCTTTGGAAGATAGTTTATCAAATACAGGAATTATATCCAAACCAAGTAATTGTTTGTAAATGTTCCTGCTAAACTACTCTGCAGCACGTATTATACTGTTCTTGGAGATCACTTTATAAAATCCTCTGGAGTCCCATGGAATTCAGCAGAAGTGCTTTGCATAATTCCTCACAAGCTCGGCCAGCCAGTGTGCTATTTCAGACATGTTCTGGAGAACATACTTCATGAGTGAGAAACACACTGGCTTGTGATTTATTAAGAGGTAGCTACAAGTGCTCGAGGGCTCTCTGCAAGTTGTCATCACGAAAGCAATAGGCACACTTTGTCAAGTGCTCCAGATTTAATTCTTGCACATGAAGTGGTATCCTATAAATATATTTCACCCAAAATACATGAATTTGTCATTTTATTTACACGTTTTTTAAACTAGATTTAAAAAACCCAGAAACTCATTAATTGCTTTTGGCCGAGGTTTTTAGTCCTTTATTTTTTCAAATATTTTGTCTCCAACTTACACTCTCAATCTGTGGTTTCTTTTTGCATATTGCCTCCACCTTACTGGTCACATTAGAGTGAAAGCAAGTTAGCAACTGTAATATTTGTACAACTGAACTGTCTTTCAGTACATTCAATATACTTCTCCTTATTTCTTAATTCTTAGCTCTTTCAGCCGTCAAGTGTTAACTTCTTTTTTTTTTTTTTTTTTGCGGTACTGGGGATCGAACTCAGGACCCTGCGCTTGCTAGGCAGGCGCTTATTCCACTGAGCTATATCCCCAGCCCAAGTGTTACCTTCTAATATTGATCCTCACCATCCTGTTTAGTGAAGTAACACTAATTTTACCTACGCACATTCTGGAAAGATTTAAAAAACCATGTTTCCAAGCCTTTCTTTTTTGAGTAGGCATGATAATGTGGCTGTGTTCTGGCCAATGAAATGTAAGCACAAGCGCTGAGTGGGTCACCTGTGAAGTCTTCCTGAAGGGATGGGGGTGTTTTTCCTCTAATCCTCTTGTTGCTTGCCAAATCCAGCCACCTGGACTACAGATGTGAGACTGGAAGTCCAACAGCCATAGGGACCTTGTGGATTAGACCACATCCTCCAGACAGCAAAGCTGTAAACTGGGAGACTTCTGACTCTGACAACTTTAAGGAAATATCAATCCAGTCTTGAGCTATGTTTGGTGTCCTAGCTATGCACTAGTGAAATAATCTCTGTGGATGCATCTGAACTGACTATTTAAACCAGAGTTAAGAAAAGGTATGGAAAGTTTAATTTCACTACCAGAAATGTACTCTTTTTTAAAAAAAAGTGACAGTTACTGTATTAAACATATAGGTAGCTCAACCCAGATGGAATTTTTTATACTTAGCAATATTGTTATTTGAGTTTGTGTTTTTGGCAGCTGTCTGAGCCTATAAATACTTACACTGTGGACAACTTTTCCTTATGGCCTGTGACAAATTGTTATTTGGCAAAGTTGATGAATTACTAGAATAATACCTTGAACAAAATATTTCTAGTCATTTGGGTATCAATATGAGTTTATGTTTGGTTTGGTCAATACAAAGCATTTCTTTCTGAAAAGTTCTAACGGCAACAGTTTGGTTTTGGCTAAGAAACATTTCCTGATTATTATAATAATTAGAATATTATTACCAGCATTTACTGAGTACTTATTACATGCAAGCACTTTACATATATGACTTAATTCTTTTATCTATAAGATGAAGACATCATTAATATTCCTTCACATTTGAGGAAATAGAAGATAAGGCGTTTGGACAAATCTCAGACAGCTAGAACAGCTGAGGAGAAAACCCCTGAAACATTTCCTTGAAATGTGTTAGACTGCTGCCAAGGTAGAATAACCACAGACCCAAATTCAGGAGACCTCAGAATACAGAGATGTGAATTTAGCATTTTGGGGAGAGTGTACAGGAAGAGAAAAACATCTCCCTGTTGGAATTTGAAGGTTTGCAATGGATGGGTCAAAAGAGTGCTTCCAACAGTTCTTGGGACTAGGGTGCTGTAAGATTCTAGGTAGGACCTGTCAAGATAGAGGATCTGATTAACACGTTGGGCTGGGCCTCTCAAAGGGTACATTTTAAAAGTAAAACTGAACCATAAGTAAACAAGCCCTTTCCTCTAAGTCCCAGACATTCTAATTCTTGAATTTGAGTGACAGTGATTCTGGATTGTCCTGAGATGCCTGACCAAAGCAAATGAAAATCCTCTCTACAGACAAGTACCATTACCTTGGGTCTCATATGATTTCAAGAGCAAAATTTTCCATAGAATGAGTTGCATGCAGGCAAAGATGACCTGACACCCAGGAGAAGAGTTAGCACAGAGAGAATCAGCAGAAATAATAAGCAATAAAAACAAATCCCAGAAGCTCCAATGATTAAATTACTGTACTGTCACTAGTTTTAAGTAGAAGGAGATAAAAATAGTATTGAAAAATTTAGGCCAAGAGTTTGAATCCATTACAATAACATAATACATCTGACCCCTCCCAAAAAACCTCTTGTCTACACACAGTAAGCAAAAAAAAAAAAAAAAATACAATAAGGAAAGTCAAGAAGCAAATAGATGGGTCAAATAACATATCAGAGGGCCGAGGATGGACCTCAGGGGCACAGCACCTGCTTGGCCAGCACAAGGTCCTGAGTTCGATTTCCAGCAGCAAAAACAAACAAACAAAAAGTACCGTATTAGAGACCAAAGAGGAATTAGTGAACTGAGACTTTGGAAGGAAATACTGAGATGTCAGACAGAGATAAGACTGAACATGGAGAATCAGAGGAAAACAAAAACAAATTCAGGGGTGGAATGTAAGATGTAAAGGCCTAATGTACAGTGAATTAGAGTCCCAGAAAGAGACAATGAGCAAATGAGAAGAAGCAACATTTGAGAAACTAATGGTTGCATTTTTCAAAAGCTGCTGGAAGACAGCAAATTGGAGATTTAAGAAGTTCTAAAATGGATCGGGGAGAAGTTAAATGACACTCACATCTGAACATCTCATGAGAAAATGTAAGAAAAATAAGAACGAAATGAAAAACACCATAGAAGAAAGGAGATTATTACAAAAAATAGTCTGAGAGCTACTCTTTTTCCCCCATTTCACCTACTGTTATTAGTGCCTATTAATTTCATAAAATACTGGATTTCAATGCATATAATTTATCATCTGATCTTTCAATGGAAACAATGAAAGCCAAAAGACAATACTAGCATGACATCTCTAGTATACCAATCTATAACCCTTTTTTATTTTAAAGAGAAAAAAATACAAATGATATAGAATTTCCAAACAAGATGATAGGAAATTAACAATGGTTATTATATTGCATATCATTATCTTCAAAGTAGTTACTCAGATCACCAGATACAGGAATGCGAAATTGATCACAATATAAGCACTAACTGTTCCTTTCAATGAACTAATAGAAATTAGCAGTACAAGTGTCTCAGCTAGCTTGTGTGTGTGTATACATTTTTTCTTTCCTTCTTTCCTCCTTTCCCCCATCCCAGTTGTTCTTTCCTTTTGAGCAGCTTCTTCCCCTTTCACAATATCTATTGTACCTTCAATCTATAATTCTTTACTCAATCAAAATATCCTTTTAGAGTAAAAATGAACAAAATTAGAGAGAACTCTCTAGCCACAAATCCAGAGTGAGTGAAACTTTAAATTTTTCAGGAAGAAGGAAACTAGAAATGAAGAAAAGTCAGTGATTAAGGAAAGAAACAATAACAGAACAGGTGAAACTTGGGGCAAGTACAAATTAGTACTAATAGTATAATGATATCTATTGTGACATGCATAGTTTAAATATATGTAGAATTAAAATATATGACAACAATAGCATATATGTTGGGGTGAAGAGTTAATGATGTTAAAGTAGTGCAGGGTCCCTAAAGGCAGAAGGATAAAAAAGATTCACGCCTGTAAGAGAATAAAACAACTAGAAATGGTAACATGAACTTAAAATGTACCAAGTATACAAAGAAAAAAATGGGTATGCTACAGGAAAAAATAGATAAAGCCAGTTACAGCAAGTAACTGTTACAAAAAGCAAACCAAACATGAAACAAGATAAGGATAAAAAACACACAGTGGAGTGTACTTATAGTCCTGGGAACTCAGGAGGCTGAGGCAGGAGGTTCCCTTAAATCCAGGAGTTTGAGACAAGCTTGGGCAACATGATGAGAATGCACCCCAAACCACCCCCAAAACCAAAAAAACAAGATATAGAAAATTTGAACAACACAATTAACAGTATAGATGTAATGGACATAAATATAACATTCTACCCAACAATTTCACAGTGCACATTATTTTCATTAATGTACAGAATATTTACAAAGATGGACCATGGACTGGGCCATACAGTGGATTTCAACCAATTTCAAGAATGTTGTCTGGGGCCAGGGAATTAGCTCAGCACTGCAGTGCTTGCCTGGCAAGTGCAAGGCTCTGAGTTCAATTCCTGGTACCAAAAAAAGAGAATGTTTTCTGACCAAACCTAATTAAACAACTAGAATGAAAGGATAAAAAGATATACAGTAATTTGAAAATTCCAACATATTAGACAATTAAAATATATTTGCAAGTAATCTATGGGCCAAAGAAGAAATGACTTTGGAATTTAGAATAAACATTCTGATAATATAATACAAATTAAAAATTTACAGTAAAAGAAGGGCCTAGGAACTGTGTAGCCTCAAGTGCAAATACTTGAAAGCAAAAATAGAAAAAGATGAAATTAATGAGCTCAGTATGTAGTGTATAAATTTAGAAGAATAGCAAAACAAATCTAACAAAAGTAGAGAACAGAAAATAATACACAGAAGAGCAGAAAAAATAGAGAAGGCGTGGTAATATGTTAAGAATAATAAAGCACAACTATGCAGATATTGCATTGAAAACATATTAAGAAAATACAATTATTAAAAACAGTGAGGAAAAGCAGATATATTCTTGGAAAAAACACATGTCTAATTCAGGCCCAAAGAGAAATAGAAAATCTGAATATTCTTATAGTTGTTAACAAAATAAATCCATAATTTAAAATTTTCTTATGAAGAAAGCTCTAAGACTACATCGTTTAGCTGGCAAACTCTAAAATATATTTAAGGAAGAAGTATTTCCATCCTGAAGTTTTTTTCCAGAAAACTGAAAAAGAAGGGATAATTTTATGACTTTCATGAACTCATTTAAGCCAGCAGAGCTTCAGTCCAAATCTGACAAGGTTATTACAAGGAAGGAAAATTAAAGTTCTCTGTTGCTTATAAATCAGGATGAAAATAACAAACCAAACTTGGCACTGCCCCAAAGAGATAATACATTAATTATATCATATGCAAGTTAGATTTCCAGCAGTTCTAGGTTGGATATAACTTATAAAGAAATTAGTATAATTTTTTTGGTCTTTTTTTGTGTCTTTTTGAGACAGGGTCTCACCATGCAGTTCAGGCTGGCCTTGAGCTCACTTTGTAGCCCAGGCTGACCTTGAATTCGCAACAATTCTCTTGCCTCAGCCTCTTGAGTGCTGGGATTACAGGTGTGCGCCACCACATTCAGTTTATAATTTGTCATATTAAGAAAATCATATAATTATTTTACTAGAGGAAGAAGTCTGAACCTTCATTTATAATTTTAAAAACTTTGAATAAACTAGGAATGGATTTACTGAAAAAGTGTATCTTTGAAACCCTGTAGATATCACCTTACTAGTTGATGACATGTTGAAAACTTCCTCTTGAAATAGAAAACAAGAAAAGGACCATAGGAGAAATAAATTCTGGATTTCTAGCGCATAGTAGACTACAGATGACTAATGCAGCATAGATTTCAAAAATTTAGAGCAAAGTATTTTGAGTATTTCACTACGAAAAAGGCATTTGAGAAGACAGATGCTTCCCCTGATTTGAGCATTACCAAGTACATATGTATCTAAATGACACATAGAACACACATTTTTTATTTGTCATTTTAAAAAATAAAATATTTCTAAAAAACACGTGAAAAAGTGCCTTTTTCATTGTATCTGTCCAATACTGAACTGGAGATTATAGATATTTTTATAAACCTATAAGTAGCAAAACCCCAATTAAATAGGGATTAAATAAGGAGGAAAATTTTTTTAATCTCGTGTGATGACAAGAACCCTTGTAAAAAGTGAGCATATCATTGCCTCTTACTCCTTTTTTGGGAAGGGGTTTGGGTTTTTGAGACAGAGTCTTGCTATGTAGTTCAGGCTGGCCTTGAACTCACTGTGTAGGTAGCTTTAAATTCACTGTGATCCTCCTGCCTCAGCCTCCTAAGTTCTATGATTATAGACATGCACTACCATGCCTGGCTTCTTATTCTTTTGCTAGTAGAGTGGAAAACCTTTCCTAGAATATTGCTGGCAGATTCTGTCCCAGATATCTCACTGTGCAGGGATGCATCACAGGCAAGATCTAACTTCACAGGAGCTAAGGAGTTAGTTGGTCATTTTAGTCTCTATAGGCTGTGATGCCTCTGTCAGTAAGTAAAAGACCCAGAAGAACACATGGGGAATGTCATTTATAGAGGAAACAATAGAGGGCTTAAGTAATTTACCCAAGGGCACATTTCTAATAAGCAGTAGGGATCGGAATCTGGCAACCTGACTCTGCACATCACACCCTGACCTCCCACACATTCTCAGCTCCCTATGTGGCTTTGAGAGCAACACATTGTCACTCTGACTTAGTTCCCCACCCAGAGCCCAGGAAATAATTCAGGCACAGCAGTCCCACTCACCCACGGGGAATGTGTTTCAAGATCCCCAGTGAAGACTTGAAATAGTGCTTTATACCGAGTTTTAGAGCTACAGTGTTACTGCTCCCCACACCCAGGACACAGTTTAATTTATACATTAGGCATAGTAGGAGTTGAACAATAATAATAATAAAATAGGACAATGATAGCAATATACAGTGTCAGAGTTATTTAAAACTCATTGGTTGTTTATTTCTGGAATTTTCCATTTCAAATTTTGTGACTGCAGTCGACCACAGGTAACAGAAAGCCCAGAAACCTATATCACAGATGAGCGGAGACTGCTGCAGCCTGACGCCCTTCCTCCCCCGTTCTGCAGTACTCTGCTAAGAGCACTCCAGCAGTGATTTGACAATAATTGAGAAGCTTAAATTCATTTTTCACAGAAAGGTTTTAATTTCACATAGAATTCTTTTAGGAATAATTATTTATAACAAATCAGAAACTTAAAAATCCACTCTGTCACATGTTTGAAAGAAGGTGCGAACAGCTCATCAAGACTGGAAAGCAGTAACACGCATACAGATCCCACAGAAGGTTTATAAGAAGATTAAGTATTACTAGACAGAAAAAGAAACACAATACAAAGACACATTCTAAAACAAAATGGGCACATCTTAAAATAAATCTTTTTAGCAAAGTTAAAAATCATAAAATACGTTTATGTAGGAAAAAAAGTTTTTAAACTGTGAAATAACATATTTTCCCTTTACAGTGAACTTAAAATTGTATTCACACTATTAAATTATATCATGGCAGAAATTTTTTTTTTTGTCTTTTTGGGAGAGTCTTTTTGTCTGTGCAATTTGGGCTGCCCTTGAACTCACTTTGTAGCCCAGGCTGGACTTGAACTTGCAACCATCCTCCTGCCTCAGCCTCCTGAGTGCTGGAATTACAGGTGTGCACAACCACGCCTGGCAATGGTAGAACAATTATACACGCCACTTGTAATAAAGGCAGATACAGCTAACTGATTAAAAATGTCTTTAACTATTTTAATTATAAAAACAGAAATCAGAGTTTAAAGTATGTGTGCCTGTACAGACCAGTACATATAATATTGGTAACTAAAATAACTTTATGAAATTAAGCTATCCTTGGCTGTAGCCATTATTATGAAATCAGAGTATTCTAGGTGCCATATTTTATAACTGTATTTTTATATTAAAGAAAGAACTTGGAAATACAAGGTTTTCCTGGTTTCCAGCCTGACTTGGGCAATATTTTATTTCCATGACTAGAATGGGCACTACCGCCAAAAGGGACTCTTCGGGTGAGGCACGGTGGCACAGGCCTTTAATCCCAGAGACTTGGGAGAGGAGACAGGAGGAACAAGAATTCAAGGCCAGCCTGGTTATGTTGCTGAGATCCTGTGTTTAAAAATGGCTGTTTGTAGCCCTGTGCTGTTTATCTTGTAAAGGCATTAGTCACAGAGTTTGGAATTGAGAGGAATGAGCTAGCAGAGCAGAATCACCTGTATTTGGACCTTCTGTAGGGAATCTATATCACCATTTTGGATGTAATGCTGAATTCTGGAGGCCTTGGAGTAAAGGGGAAGTTTTAACTAATTACAATTCTCTTGGCCGTTGAACACAGTTTTGGATACTATGCAGGATGTATGCCACCCCATAATTGCAGCTTAGGAGCTCAAAAATGAGGGGAGAAATATATATGTATATGGCAGAATAGGGTTGCAACTGTTGAGGTATGTGGAGAGATGGATTCCTGTGGGATGAGAATGTTAACATTTCTTAGATACAGAAGGGGAGAAGTGTGATGCACAGATAAAAAGCAGAAAGGGCAGCTGGAGCAAAGGAGTAGAGGAAACCTGGGGACAACTGGTGAATCTGGTGGGTGGGGGACTTTAAATAGGTAGAGGAGTTCAGGAATTATGGTGGAGATTCGACTAAAAAGAGAGGGACAGATCTCCTTCAAACATCCTGACATGTCGCTGTCCAATCATCACGAGAAGGCTGAGCCCTTAAAGTAATTTTGCACTGGACTTGTTTTGTAATTGGACTTGTTCTGTGACTGTACATTTAATAATGTAACCCAAATCCTTCCCCTGGTTGACTGCTAAATGCCTCCACTACGCCTTCTCCAACATATTGTCATTAGCAAGTTCTGTCCTCCAATTCCTTCTCTAAATGCTTCCTTCAAAATCTGGTGCTTCCCCAAGGAGACAGCGTCAGCCGAGTCTCCTCAGGTGAGGGTTGCTCTCCACTTGCATTTCCAAACCCTGGAGGTAGGGGAAACAGGAGTCAGTGCCTTTTCACTCCTTAGGGTCATCCTTGCTTTAAAATAAACTACTCTTCTTTGAGGAATTATGTTTGATTATTACCTATACTGCACTGTGCTACTGGCATCCACAATCTTGGTCAGTATTTCTTATTTTAAAAAATTTCATTTTCAGCTTTTCTTGTTCACTAAAGATTTTAGTACATCCCTTATGACTTTTCAGAAGACTGCGTGGGACTCAGTGACCTAGTAGCATTCTCTGTGATTTCTGTTTCCACACAACTATTTCGTTTCAGAATGTCAGTGCTCCCTGTGATCCTGTTCTTCACTCCAGCCTGCAACATACAGCACTGTCATTACCAAAATATCACCCTCAACAGCAAAAGCACACTGTCTGGAGCAGTGGTGGTGAACCTCTTGGAGACTAGTACCCAAACTGCAGCCCAAAACCCACTTATTTATTGCAAAGTCCCAACACTGCAATTAAACCTGAATACTGAGGTTTTGGTTTAGAAAAAAAAAAAAAAGCTCATGTATGACTATATTTTGTCTTCCAAAAAACAAAATTAAAAAAACTAACATATTGCCAGGTGTGGTGGTTCATGCCTGTAATCCCGGCACTTCAGAGGTGGAGGCAGAAGGATTGGTGTGCGTTTAAGACCAGCCTGGGCTACAAAGTGACCTTAAGAACTGCATAGCAAGACCCTTCTCAAAAACAAAAACAAAAACAAAAAACCTCCCCAAATCCCCTACATATGTGCCATAGGTTCACCACCACTGCTCTCGAGTACAACCTCCTATCTTTTTAACTCAGTATTTCTAACAATTGGACAGTAGCAATGCTTTAGTCTCATAGGGAACATTCACTGACCAGACAAACATTTTCAGCTTATCACCCACCTATATACTCGGACTTCTGTTTACCCAGCCTCAGTGCAATGATCTACTGCTGTGACCACTTCCTTCCCTCCAGCGCAGCTTATGGCTCTCTCTGCCCACCCCTGAATTCATGGACAAAACGCGAACCATGTATCAGCTCAGCTCCCCCTTCTCTGCTGCTCTTCCTGGTGCAGTTGAACTCATGAGCATACACAATGTTCCTACTACAAAGTTTACCATAAATCTCAAGAGGGCTCTTCAACGTTTACCCAGCAAGCTCACTTCTCGTTCCCTGAAAACACTTCTTAAACACTGTTTTCTTTCTTTTCAAATATAACATTGTTCTCCACTTGCTATTGTTACCTTCACTTATTTCACTCAGTAGAAAAGTAATCGGGTGAGAGTTTCCTTATTTTCCCACCCACAAATCTAACCCGCTTACATCTGTACTCGTGGCTTTTACTTTACTACCTCTTAAAACAGATGGATTGTTCATACCCTCAGGTAAAGAAAATAGTCTGACGAGATCGGGCTCGTTCAGGGTGGTATTGCTGGAGCCACATGGTCTGGACCCGCCCCCACCCATAGCACGACGACAGGGTGGAGCCGGGCGGTCCGCTGTGAGCATATGTGCTTTCCCACCTCCAACCATGGCAGTTTGTATACACCCCTGTATGTTATAGTATAGTCTGAGGCAGCTATATCTCTTCCCAAGGCGAGAGTCCAAGGATATAGATAAACCCAGGAG
>PVLD010022605.1:0-28999 GCA_004027595.1 Dinomys branickii
ATTCCCTACTATCTTATCTATAATTTGGTATTTCCTTTAATGTTTTTGTGTTAACTAATGTGAAGATAACTATGTAATACAACATCCAGTTCTAATTCCCTACTATATTCTGTATAACTTTGTGTTTTCTGTATTGTTTATGGCTTTTCTGGTTCATATGTCTCCATTCTTTTGTCTTTAAAATAAAATTAAAAAAAAAAAAAGAGTGCGGCATGAATGGACCTTTAGGACAACATGGCCATGACAAAGGGGATGCTGCTGTCCCCGGCCGAGAGGCGGACTGAGACAACAGTGGTTTGGCCCATGGGGAGAGAGGCACTATTCTCTGGTGACAGGGCTGGGGTACAGGACGGGGCCATGCTGCATATGCCCGAGTGCTGCTGACGTGGGAACACTCACGCAAACATGGCGAGAAAGGAGCGGGGTATTCAGGGCACACAGCCTGAGAACCCTGAACTACAGCTTCGGGGAACTGGGGTACAGCACTTGGCTAGCCTGCCGGAGGCCCTGGGTTCAGTACCCACTGCTGGAAACAAAAAAACAGGCATGGTAATCCCAGCACTCGGGAGGCTGAGGCAGGAGGATCGCTGGGAGTATGAGGCCAGCCTGCACTACAAAGTGAGTTCAAGGCCAGCCTGAACTGCATAGTGAGACCCTATCTCGATAAAAGACAAAGCAAAGCAAAACAAAACCAAAAAATCTAGGAAACCAGGCATGAGGTGCACACCTGTGACCCCAGCACTCTGGGAGGCTGAGGCAGAAAGAGGGCAAATTTGAACCCAGCCTGGGAAACTGACCAGGATCCTGTCTGGAAATAAAGGGTGGTGGACGTAGCTCAGTGAGAAGAGCCTGGATTCAGTCTGCAGTAGTAGGAAAAATACCATGTAAGTTGTAATCGTGACATTTAAATAATATATAACTTTAAATGAACATCATTGGGAAAGCATTTTATAGGCAATTAAAAAAGTATATTTTAGTGGGGAAAAAAATCAAATAGGTCTAGTATGGTGGCATACAGCTGTAACCCCAGCACCTGGGAGGCTGAGGCAGAAGGATCACTGCGAGTTTGAAGCCAGCCTGAACTACAAAGCGAGACTATCTAAAAAAAAGAATACCCAAAACATAGTATTGGCAGCTAGGTCCTGTGCCTGGAATCCATGTCCGTGACTCACAGAATAGCTCCTCAGAGCCCCGGCAGCCAAAACGGTACAGCACGTCTAAAGCAAAGAGGCTTTTCAGAAAGCCTTGGCTGGTGCAGGAGATACACTGGTAGCAGCTGGATTTCTCAGCCAGGTGGTCCAGGGCTTGCAAAATCATCAAGCCTTTCCTTTATTCCCTGTGTGAACACTTGGAGATGCGCATAACTATCAGGATGTCCATGCAGACTGTGAAATCAAATGCACGTCAACCTTCTAGGTTTTTAAAAAGGGTGAAAAACTGGGTGAGTTTTTGTAGTGGATTGATAACTGCTCAATTTATAACCCCCAGCTGAACTGAGTAAGCGTGGTGCTGGGTGTGGGAGGCCCACCTGGGGATTGTTGCCCGCAGCGTAAGAGGCAGAACTGGAGGTTCGCCTGCTGGAGCTGAGAGGCGATTGGGAACTGTTGTTTTGGAGGAGCTTGTCATGCTGGTTTTCCTGACGAACTTAGCTGCTTTCTTACTCTGGGGAGCTCGGGGCCTCATTGGCACTGACAATGGCCTTGGTTCACTTTGGGGAAGCTCTGGTCCTCACCTGGGGCGTTGCTTCCCAGCCCCAGTGCGGACCCCTCAGCCTGTAACCACAGATCCTTCATCCCACTGGCGCATACTTTCTAGCTTCCACCACGGACCTTGGGGCCTTCTGAGCACTGATCTGTGAAACAGGCCTGCCTGAGATGTTGTGGGCTGAGTCTCCACTTGAGACTCGAGAGAGGCAGTTATGAGCTCTAGGTCTTCAGCTGCACTCCTGCAGGACATTATCGTGGGATCCCGGTCCTCCGCTAGATTCTTGGTCTATGTTGTGGGGACAGATTTCCTGCGCTCCCTTGTATAGCATTCTTTGGGTGACTATTACAGTCTTTTAAAATATCCATCCTCTATTGTACCTTGCACCGTAACCCCCAAACCAGCAGTTTTCTAGCACAAGGAAAAGCTTGAAGCCACCACTAATGAATCAGTCTAATTGTTTTCTGAAGAACATAACCAGCCATCAGATGTTTAAGTTTTTATTTACAAAAAGTATGAGGGAAACTATATATACCCAACTGCTATCTGATTAAGAATGAAACAAAGTATTCTACACTTTAAAAAAACATTTTGGCTGGGCATGGTGGCCCATGTCTGTAATCTTAGCACTTGGGAGGCTGAGGCAGGAGTATTGAGAGTTTGAGACCAGCCTGGGCTACAAAGTGAGCTTAAGGGCAGCCTAAAGTGCATAGCAAGACCCTCCCTGTCACAAAACGACAAAAAAACACAAAATACTGCAGCTGGGCGTGGTGACTCATACTCATAAGCCCAGCATTGGGGGGGGGTGAGGCAGGAGGGTCCTGCAAAATTGAGGCCAGCCTGGGCTACAAAGGGAGATGCCTTCTTGAAAAAGTAAAGTGAATATATAATATACACTTACACGGCTCATGGTAGAGCACCGGCCTCACATGCACCAAGTCCTGGAATCAGTCCCCAGCAGCCAAGAATAATCGATTTATTGGTCATAATAAATACAAGTCTTGGCTGCTGGAGCTGGCTCATTGGGAGTTTGAGGCCAGCCAGGACTCCACAGCCTCTCAAACAAGTAAATCAAGTATCTCTGAAGTCAAATCACTTGAGGACTGATTTCATATCTAAGGGACAGGCATAACAATATCAAAATGTTTTTCACAGTTGCTGAAAACCAGGGTGAAAAATCTTTTCCAGTTTTGAGTGTGAGGTCAAACTTAAACGCCTGGCAGGCTGGGCTGATGGCACACACCTGTAATCCCAGCACTCAGGAGGCTGAAGCAGGAGGATCGCTGCAGAGTTTGAGGCCAGCCTGGGCTACAAAGTGAGCTCAAGACCAACCTGAACTGCATAGCGAGACCCTGTCTCAAAAAAGACCAAAAAAAGCTGGGGATATAGCTCAGCCACATAAGTGCTTGCCTGGCAAGCCTGAGGTCATGAGTTCAATTTCCGTGTTCAAAAAAAAAAAAAAAAGCCTGGAAATGGGCCCTGAGACAATGGGACGAACAGGTCCTTTATGTGTCAGTGTCCGACACAGGAGGGAGCCTAAGAGGCACAGAATCTCGCCCCACGTAGAAATAAGGCCAGATGGTTTTGGTGAAGCGATCGCGGAACGTGTAAAGCACGGACCCGTCCTCAGCGTCGTAGAAGGAAATCTCCCCCAGCTCGTAGTCCAGGAAGACGCCCACCTTGCTGGGCCTTGCTCTGGGCACGATCTGGGCCTTGTGGGCGCCGAAGACGAGGTAGGCGTTGTCCTCGCAGCGCCCGAGCGCCCAGAAGCCGCCACAGACGGCCGGCAGGTTGCGCCAGTTGCGCGGCAGGGAGCCCTGGCAGGCGCCCAGCGACCACTTGGGCTTGGCGCCCACCTCCACCACCCAATAGTGCCGGCCGCCGTCGAAGTGCTGCTGGCCCAGCACGGCCGGGCACAGGTAGAAGCGCCGCGGGGCGTAGCAGAGCCGCCTGCGGGCCTCGCGGAAGCGCACGCTGCGCCGGTCGCGGGACAGCACGAGCTGCGGGTGCGCCGTGGCGGGGTCGAAGAGCACCTCGACCCGGAAGCGCCGCGCCAGGCGCCCCAGGCCCGAGAGCTGCGCGGGCAGCCGCAGCTCGTAGCCGCCGAGCTCCGGGTCGGCAGGCTCCGGGCACCGCAGCGCCCGCACCTGCTGGTCGATGCCCTTGAGAGCGCTCAGCAGCGCCGCGTCGGGCAGCGCGCTCTGGCGCTGCACCGCGCGCAGCAGACGCCGCAGGCCGGCCGCGTAGGCCGCGCAGCGAGCCAGGTGCAGGTCCAGCTCGCGCCGCTGCTCCGCCTCCTCCTCGCGCATGCGCCGCAGCGCCGCGTCGCGCTCGTCCCGCAGGGACCGGCGCAGCAGCTCGGCCTCCTCTTCCACCTCCGCTCGCCGCGCCGCCGCCTCCCTGCGCAGCTCCAGGGCCTTGGCACCCTGCAGCGCGATCAGCTGCTCCACCCGCTCCAGGTCGCTGCGCAGCGGCTCCACCGTGCGCTCCAGCCGCTGCCTCTGGAGCGGCGCGGCCTCCTCAACGGGGCTCACGTGGTGCCGCAGGTGCGCGGGGGCGAAGCTGCAGCGCGTGCACAGCAGCTCCAGGTCCTTCTCGCAGAACAGCGTGAGCTCCTGCCGGTGCCGCTCGCACAGCGCGCCCTCCGACGGCCGCCCGCGCCCGCTGCGCCGCACCCCCAGCTGCCGCGCCGTCTCGCTCAGGCTGCGCAGCTGCGGGTTCCTGCGGAAGAGCGGGCAGGCCAGGCGGAAGCGGCAGACGGGGCAGGGGAAGGTGTCTTCCAGCCCCTCCCAGCACGAGGTCAGGCAGTCGCAGCAGAAGTTGTGTCCGCAGTCGATGGTCACGGGGTCCTTGAAGTAATTGCGGCACACGGGACAGCAGCTCTCCTCCTGGAGGGAGGCCAGGGTCTCTGCGAGCGCCATAGGGCTGCGGTGCTGGAGACAGAGGCCGGCTGGAAGTGGCTGCTCTCGGTCCTGAAAGGCTGCGGCCACCAACGAGGTACTGCGGAGCCTTCGGCGCCTAAATTCTGAGGACGACAAGAATTCAAAGTTTTGGGCTTTTCACATTAGCGCATCTGAACTTCAGGTTGGTAGTTTTTTCAAGATGCCAAGTGGTCATTCCTATGGGTGAAGGAAGAGTCTGCCTTTCACATGTGCAGGTTTCAAACCGCAGGGCAGCAGTGGATTCAGGCGAGAATCGAGAATCATCAGCGCCTGTAAGAGCTACGGGGCGAGCTCACAGGAGAATGTAATCGTTTGAGAGTTTCTCTTGCAGATGGGTGTAACTAGCACACACCTGTAATCCCTGAGGCTGAGGCAGGATTACTGCCCGCCAGAATTTGAGGCCAGCTGGGCTACTTAAGGAGACATTTTACAATTTTCTCTTAGGCCGGGCGTAGTGGTCCGTGCTAGTAATCCCAGCCCTTGGGAGGCTGAGGCAGGAGGATCACCCTGAGTTGAAGGCCAGCTTGAAATGCATAGTGAAACCCTTTGAGACAAGGTCTCATTGTGTAGTTGAGGCTGGCCTTGAACTCAACGCAGTCTGCTTGCTGAGCCTCCCCAGTGCAGGGATTACAGGCGTGTGCCCCGGTGTCTGGCTAAAACTTTCTGTTGAATATACAGCTGGAATGATTTCATTCTGGTGCCTACAGTACACTTCCTTAAAACGAAAGCCCAACACCTTTCCCCGGCTGCGCAAGCTAACAGGACCTCATGACAGAAACCTGATCATTCTTTCTCTCTGGGTGCGGCTAGGTGAGCTCGTGTTGAGCAGGCCAAGACCTGTGCTGTGGATGTGGGCGCCTGCCTAGGGTCCCGAGTGGCTCCAGCCCTCTGGCCACCGTGCTCAGCCAGGGCTTGGCAGACTCTGCTGTTTTCTGCTTCCCCTCTTTGGTTCCTCCTTTGAACCCAGGGCACCGCGCTGAGCCACATCACCAGGCTTTTTTATTGCCTGAGATGGGGTCTAAGTTGCTAAGTAGCTGGGGATGTGCTCCAACTTTTTGATGCACCTGCCTTTGCCTCTCAGAGTGCTGGGATTACATGCCCGCACCACTGCATGCAGCTGTCAGCACACTTACTTTTTTTCTTTTGAAACAGGATCTCGCTGCTATGTTGTCCAGGCTGGCCTCACTCAGGATGCTCCTGCCCTAGCCTCTTGAGTTCTGGGATTATAGGTATGGACCATCACACCCAGCTTCATCCTGCTTTTAATAACAGAACTCAGTCCTGACCTGAAACAGTCTTCTACATGTATTTGTTTCTTGGTGTATGCTTTTTGCCATTTATTGGTAAATGAGACAAACTAGATGTAGGTAATTACTTTATAGAAAAGTCACCAAAGACTTAAAGTGAATAAAGAACAAAGAAATTCACTAACAGACCCTAAAGGATGGGGATATAGCTCAGCGGTGCAAGCCAGATATGGTGGCGCACGCCTGTAACCCCAGCACTCTGGGAGGCTGAGGCAGGAAGCTCCTCTTGAGTTGGAGGACAGCCTGGGCTACCCAGCGAGACCCTGTCTGGAAAAATACCAAATAAAAATTTTTTTAAAAAGACAAGTTATATATGACATCATAGTTACAGCATGGGGATAAAATGCACAGAGCAGAGGCTGTGGATCTGAGCCTCAGTATCACAAGATAACAGTCCATTACTGTTCGTTCTGGGCAATACCAGAAGACAGGGTGCAGCCCCCCAGCCTCTAGGAGGAGCAAAAGCCAACGTGATGAGCACCAGCTAGCAAAGGCCAAAGTTGTGCCTGGAACACGCTTCCCACTTTCCCCCACTCATCCTCTTCCGTTCCTTCAACACCTCCCCCCGCTGTTGTTTTTGAGATGGGGTGTCGCTAGGTAGCTCAGGCGGGCCTCAGTCTTGGGGTGACCCTCCTGCATCAGCCTCCCACCACATTTGCTTCATTCTCTTCATGATTAAGATCTGTCTGTGAGCATGGGGCACAGCACACAATCCCAGTACTCTGGGAAGCTGAGGAAGGACTGGAAGTTGCATGAGCAATTTATCAAGACCCTGTCTCAAGAAAGGAGAAAAGGCTAGGGATGTAGCTTCATGCAAAGTCCCAGGGTTCAACACCCAGTACTACAACAGCCTGGCTATATAATGAGTTTCAGGCCTCCTGGACTACATAGTGAGACCCTGTCCCCAAAAAAAAAAAAAAACAGAAACTGCCAGAAACAAGTACCACCAAAAATAAGGGAGAAAAATTTGCCCTGCTCTTTCTACCCTTTTTTGACCTAGAGTTTCACTATGTAGCCCAGTCTGGCCTCAAACTTACAGAGATCCTCCTGCCTCAGCCTCCAGAGTGCTGAGATTACAGGCGTGCGCCACCAGGCTGGGCCATTTCTAGCATTTTACCCTCTGCTTCGCTGTCTCACAGTGTCCCTCAAGCAACTGTATAACACAGCTTCCCAGAAACAACTCCAGCCCTATTGTCTGCCCATTTTATCCCGGCAATAGTTTTACTCCCAAGAACAATGATAACCAGACACTGTCCACCAAAACATGGGCCTTGCTTGTGAGGAGACCCCAGGCCCTGTTCCCGTACGCATCCCTCTGGGTCCACGCAGCCCTCAAGGCTTACCTGCAGCAAGTAGATCAGGGCTCACGTCTGACCTTGCATAGCACTGGTGAACGGCACTGGCTTGGCACTTACCCCCTACACACACACACACACACACCCTTAAGAAGCATTGGAGCTGCATGCCTGTGTAGTGATTGGCTGCTCCCAGGGGTGGGCGTGAATGACCTGCATATGCCTACTACACCTGGGTGGAGAGGAGGGTGGGTTCTTGTGTCACTGAAATCCCATTTTCCAGGGCTGAGGTGCATTGTGGTCGTCCAGCCTGTGCTTCTTGTGCAAGTGTCCCTGGATTTAGTCTCCAGCACCGAAAAAATTGCCCATGTCAACCTCTTCAGGTTGTTATTACCATTGTTTTTCTTCTTGAGACAAGGCCTTCCTATGAGCTCACTTTATAGCCCAGGCTGGCCTGGAACTCACAATGATCCTCCTGCCTCAGCCTCCCAAGTGCCACCACACCCGGCCTATTATTACCATGCGTAGCCCAAGGTGGCCTCAAACTCCTCCTGATCCTCCTGCCTCAGCTTCCTTTAAATAATGGGATTATGGATACCACACCCTCTTAATCCCTTCAGATTCTTTTTACTGTATTTTTAACCCGAGGAGCAACTCCGGGTTCTCAGTTGTGCTCACCACGGCAGGGCAGAAGAGCCCTCCACCTCATTCTCCCAAGGACAAGGGTGGGGCAGAGGAAGGACAGATGACCTTGGGACAAGACTGGAGCTGTGGGCTCCTAGAAATCCAGAACTGGAAACCAAGAGTAGACTCTCCCAGCTGGGCGTGGAGGCCAACACCTACAATCCCAGCACTAGAGAGGCTGAGGCAGGAGGATGTCTAAAAATTCAAGGCCAGCCAGGCCTGCATAGTAAACTCAACATGAACCTGAACTAGTGACGCTAGTCCAGTGATGGCAAACCTCTTGAGATCAAAATGCAACCCAAAACCCACTCGTTTATGGCAAAGTGCCCACACTGCAAGTAAACCTGAACACTGAGGGTTTAGTTTAGGAAAAACACAGATTCACATCTTCTGTCTTAAAAGAAAAGCACAATAACAAAGCTTTCAATGATTTTTTTTATTGTTACTATCTGTGATGGTTTGATTAATCTTACATTCTTTTTTTTTCAATCTCACATGTCTGGTGGACTGAGCAACTTTGTTGAAGAGAATGTAACATAGAAGAGATGGTTAATTCCTGTCGTTTTGTTTGGAGGTCATGTATCGTTTTTTGTTTTTGTGTTGTTTTGCTTTTGTCTTCATTGTTGTTTTGTTGATTTTTAAAATAATAATAAAGTGTGGCCAAGGATACAGCTCAGCGGCACCAGCGCTGGCCTGGCAAGCGCAAGGTCCTGAGTTCGATTTCTGGTACCAAAAATAAATTAATTAATAAATTAATTAATTAAAAATGATACAAATAGCTTTTGTGCTTCTGCACATTTATGTGGTCTTTGCTGTTTTATGCATGCTTGTAACTTGCCAAAAACCTCGGCCCTATTTTGTTAGCTTGATAGAACATAGGCACCCTCAGGTCATCTGTTAGTCTGGTTCTTGTCTCAGATTTGATGACATTCAAAGCTGGAAACAGCTGTCCGTGTGCATAAGATGATCCAAGCAAGGCCAGAAAAGCACCCAAGTGCTTTCATTGATTAGAATTACTGGGCCGAGAAGGCCGCACCAAGGGTTTCATTTGCAGCCACCTGCTGTGCAGGACTTTGTCCTCACGCCACAATGTCTTCTCGAGTGTCACACGCAGGTCCTAGGATTCATTTCTCCACATAGAACTTCCCTGAAATTCCAGCAGCTCCGTTTCCAAAATCTAAGATGAAGTTGTTCAAATGTGGCCCACTCTGGCAAAATGGGAAAACACAGGGTTGTCTCTTACCAAACTGCAAAAGTTGCTTTCTAGAATTCTCCTTTGCAGCCGCCACGATGCTAGAACACTCCTTGGAGAGCTCCTGACGGCTTGTGGCATCGTCAGCAAGTGTCGCCCAATCCAAGTGCATCTGGATGTGGGAGATATTTCTGCTGCCCGCTCTCAAGGTCTGGGGGACGGGGCCGATGCGCCGACGGGGAGAGCTCTGCTGCGTGCCTGCTGCGCCACGCGGGCCGTGGGTTCGCTGCCGCCGCTTTGGACCGTATCTCAGGAGGAGCAGGACGAGGTGGCGCCCGAATTCCCGCGGGACCTGAGAGCTCTCTTTCTCCATACTCTCCCCTCCCCCGCCGCTAGGTGGCCGTCTGCAGCCTCCTGTGCCCGGCGCGGGTGAGAGGTTGACAGGAGAGTTTTATATTGCACTTCAGTCTCCTGTCACTTGGTCGTGTTTTTGGTCACACAAATCCAGGAGGGGAACGTGTGAGGGCCGAAACACGGGGCCTGCTGGCTCCCCACGGACTGCCATGCGGTGTCCCTCCAGGCGACACCAAACAGCTGCGTTTGGGACCGGAGTCGGCCTTGCCTGTGCCGGGAGCTTCCTGGAGGAGATGCTCTGCCCTCTGGAGGCTGGAGGTAGTGGCCCCCAGGGACCACATGGGCAGCTCCCAGGCCCCAGGGTCTGGGGAGGCGCAGGGAAGGGAAGCAGCTCGCTTATCATGTATCTAATATAACTGGCAGGTGTGGTTTTGAGAAACACACTTTGCAGGGTGTAGTAGTGCAGGGCTGCAACCCCAGCAATCTGGGAGACTGAGGCAGGAGGACTGAATGTTCTAGTCTAGTAATGTAGTGACCTAGCAAGACCATCTCCTAAAGAAACAAAAAAGGGTAGCCGGGCATGGTGGCACTGAGACGGGTCGAGAACAATAAACTCCCAAACAGCCAAATTAGAATTTAGTAGCACTTCTAATAGTTGAGCCCAGTGGCCCCCACTCACACCTCTGTTTCAAGGCTGAGAAGTGAGAGCCCCGAGCCCACTGTATGCAGGGCTTATAAAGACAAAAACCACAATGAATATACAGGTGTAGCAGGGACATTATGCTTGGGTAACTGTCCTGTTTCTGGCAGGGACGGGCAATGTTCTTTGAATTCTTTCTGAGAAAGAACAAGGAACCTTTAAACAATAATTATGTTACCGTACATGGACTTTAGCTGTTTGAGGTGAATCAGGGGTCAAGCATGGGGTCAGTCTAGCAAGCAGCTGGGTACTTAGGACATTACAGGCACATGCCTATAATCCCAGCACTCGGGAGGCTGAGGCAGGAGGATCATCCTGGGTTCGAGACCAGCCTGGCTACAAAGTGAGCTCAAGTCTAGCTTGAACTGCATAGCAAGACCCTGTCTTTAAAAAAAAAAAAAAAGGAGCTGAGTGAGGTGGGGCACACTGGTCATCTAGTACTCTGGGAGGCTGGGGCAGTGTGATCTCAAATTCAAGGACAGCCCTGGAGTTTAGCAACATAGCAAGACCCTGTTAAAACAATAAAAAAGAATAAATAAATAAGTGCTGAAAATGTAGCAACCCAGGTTGCCAAAAAAAAAAAAGATGAATTTTTAGTCATCGATTATGGATTTCATGAAAGCTGGATGTGGTGGTGCATGCCTGTAATCTCAGCACTCGGGAGGCTGAGGCAGGAGGATTGTTCTTAATTCGAGGCCATCCTGGGCTACAAAGTGAGCTCAGGTCCAGCTTGAACTGCATAGTGAGACCCTGTCCCAAAAAAGACCAAAAAAAACCCAAAAAACAAAACAAAACAAACAAACAAAAAATATATATATATATATACACACACACACACACACACATGTATGGATTTCAATTCACTTAATGAGGAATCTGTCCTCTCTCTCTCTCTGTGTCTCTCTGTCTCTGTGTCTCTCCCTTCTCCCCTCTCTCCTCTCAACAGGGTCTCACTATGTAATGCAGGCTGGCCTTGACTCATGGCGGCTCTCCTGCCTCAGCCTCTGGAGTCCTGGGATTACTGTCGTGCTCACTGCAACAGGCTTGAGCAATCTTCAAAACTAAGTGGTTTTCCAGAATCCTACACATCAAAGAATGCTTTCCTTTTGCAAATGAGAAGAGGACCAAGAGATGGGGGCACTGAGATGAGAAATGGACCACAATGAATGTAATCTTTTATTTTTGTTTTCTCTTTTGTATTGCCATTTTAGACAGGGTCTTGCTATGCAGTGCAGGCTGGCTTTGAGCTCACTGTGGCTCTGGCTAGTCTCGAACTCACAACAATCCTCCTGCCTCAGCCTCCCGAGTGCTGGGATTACAGGTGTACGCCACCACGCCCAGTGAATATAAATGTATTTCACAAAGCCTGCACCCCAAGGAAAGCAGTCATTAGGTAAGAGGAAACAATAGAGTGTGCGACGTTGCCTGCAAGAGGTCTCCCAGGAGAGCCTTGTGCTCCCTGGGAAGAAAGAGCAGAAAGGCGGAAGTGTGACCCCTGTGGGTGTCGGCCGAGATTTTGCTGGGCGTGGTGAGGCACGTCTATAATCCCAGCACTCAGGAAATTTGAGGCGGGAGGGTCTCCGAATCCGAAGACAACCTGGGCTGCATAGTTCAAGGGCCACATGAATTATGTAGTGTGTCCTATGTTTAAAAAAAAGATCCTGTCTCTTTCCAAGAGCAGTGACTGACTACTGTTTCAACTGTTTTATGGAGCATGATTAAAGTCGTGGTTTCAGCCGGCCATGGTCCTATAATCCCAGCACTCTGGAGGCTGAGGCCGGAGGATCCGAAGTTCAAACCCCGCACACACAGCTAGGGATTTAACTTGGCCCTGTCTCACAATAAATAGGGCTAGGATGTAGCCCAGTGCCAAGGCCCCGCTCAGTCCTCAGCACCAGAAGTAGCATCACTGTGATTGGAGAAAAGGCACCATGGAGGGTGAAGTCAGTCGGAGGCTGCAGCAGTGACTTGGACTCAGGACCTGGGGGGCTCAGGGTAGGGAGGTAGGGCGAGGAACTGGAGTCCTGCAGCATCGCGAGGGCATAGCCCTCAGTAGGGACCAGCGGGTTCCTGCCCCGTTTGGGGTCCAGGTGTCCCTGTCCACCCCTGGTTGCACAGCCTGGAGACGGCACGGAAGTGGTCACCGCGGGCTGCAGGACGACATACCTGGGAGGATACCTGGGCATACGCAGCCTTCAGACCTACAGGGTCCGCACCAGCAAGGCCCGAGTGACAGCTTTCTCCGAGGATTGGCCGGCTCCGATTACCCAGCCCCGCCCACCAGGCCTGAGGCAGCCAATCACTCCCTCCGATCACGCCCACTATGGGAGGGGCACATGCCCCACCCCAGGCATCCCCTGGTCCCTGCCCTCCCGGCCAGCACAAGACAGCACCCTGGCCCCACCTGCAGGAGCCTAGAGGCACCCGCTCCAGCCCGGCAGCAGGGGATCGGGGCCTTGTGCGGAGGCTGCCATGGGCGAGGCTCGTTAAGCACCCAAGGTCGGTGGGACCTGCTCTTAGGGCTCCTGCTTCGGTGCTGATGGTCATCTTGGTTGTCCTTTTATCTTCAGCGCTTCCAGACCTTTTACCTCGAGCCCCGAGTCTTGCCAAGTAGCTCAGGTGCCCTAACTGGGTGGGAGCTGGTGCTCCTCCGCCTCAGCCAGTCTAGGGACCCTAGCAAGACCCACCAGGCCAAGCCCCGCCTGGCTTATTGTCTTGCGCGGAGCGCTGTCCTGAAGGAGCGCCTGGAGTCACGCACAGGCCCGTGCTCGGACACTTGTGAGGCTCCGAGTGTCGGCTAGTGACTTGAAACTTGTAACTTGAAATGAGATGACGGCCTGTGGTTAACGCAGGGCTCCTGCTTCCACTGGGGATGCAGCTGCCAGGGGTGCTGAAGCTATGCCACCACGGGACAAAGCACATTTGCAAGGAGTTTTCTTCTTGCTATACCGGGGAATGAACTCAAGTGCTCAATCCCGAACTACTTGCCCCAGGGTTGTTTGTTTTTTATGTTTTGAGACAAGGTTCCACTATACACTTCAGGCTGGCTTTGCACTCACCTTGTAGACCAGGCTGGCCTCAAACTCGCAAACGATCCTCCTGCTTTAGCCTCCCCAGTGCTGGGATTACAGGTGTGCACCACCACACCTGGCCCAGGGTTGTTTTTGATAGGGTCTCTATAACTTGCCAAAGCTGGCCTCAAACTTGTGATCCTCATCTCAGCCTCCTGGCATAACAGGCATGTGCCACGTTGCCTCGTTTGGGATATTGTTTTCTGTGTTGCTGAGGATCAAACCATAGTGTCACACATTGGACACTCTACCAAGGAGACATCCCTAGCCCAGGACTAACTTATTTTTACAATACTGAGCCTAGGTCCTCACATATAGTAAGCAAGTGCTCTGCTACGGACCTGTATCTACTGTGATGAACAAAACCTAAGACGTGAGCATGGTGGCACACACTTGTAATCCCAGTGACCAGGAGGCTGAGGCAGGAGGATCCCTGTGTGGTTCGACTGGCCTAGTGAGACTCACAAAAACTAGGTGTTAGATACCTACCTGTTAAGCATAGTGGCGCACACCTGTAATCCCTATAATTTTCAGGAGGCTGAAGCTGGAAAATCATTAAGAGGCCGCCCTGGGTTACACAGTGAGTTCAAGGTCAGCCTGCAAAAAAATAGTGAGTCTGTCTCAAAAATGCAACAAAGAAAGAAACCTATCAAAACACAGGTTGAGGCAGCCAATGAGGAAATTTAAATAACACTTCAGAAAATATGGACTTAACTCAGGCATTATAGCACAGGCTTGTCATCTCAGCTACTTGAAGGTGAGGAGTTTGAAGCCAATTTAGCAACCCTGTATCAAAGAAGGGCTGAGACTCAGTAGCAGATTCCCACTGGGTTCAATTCCAAAAACTGGGAAAAATTAAAGAGATGTTAACTGTTCTCAAATTAACATAAAGACAATTCTAAACCCAAAGAGCAGTGCTCTTAGGTCTCAGATTTGCAAAGACGTGAATCCCTGCATTTAGAGAAGAATCCTGAGGAGGGACATGTGGGACTAAATGAAGGGTTATGGGGCAAGATCAGACCCTAAAACTAGCTGAGGACAGCCGCTGAACGGAAGTGAAGCTCACTGTCTGACGGGGCATGTGTCACAAGTCACAGCAAAACCGGGCTGGGGCCACAGCCTAATGCCACAGGAGAGGTCTGCCAAGCACGCACACAGCCCTGGGCTCAGCCCCAGCACGAGAGAGGAGAAAGTTACTAACAGGCAGACAGGTAAGCAGGTGAAAGCTGAGGAGGCTCATGTTCATCCAGGCACGCTTGTCTTCACTGCAGGCTTCATTCTTAAAAATAAGGCAATGCAGAGACATGTGAATGTAGTTTTATTGGCAACTACTGGAGTAACACATTCAGTTAAGAGATCCATTTCCCAAGCAATCTGAGCACTAGTAGGACCTCTTCGACTGATCTAGAAGTAGGTACTATAATAAGTTTTTGAAGAACCTGCTTGGGGCAGGACATGGTGGTGCACCCCTGTAATCCCAGCACTCAGGAGGCTGAGGCAGGAGGGTCATTACAAGTTACAGGCCAGCCTGGGCTACAAAGTAAATTTAAGGCCAGCCCGAACTGCATAGTAAGACCCTCAAAAAAAAAAAAAAAGAAAAAAAAAAAAACCCTGCTCAGACACAAACATGATTATTTAGTGAAAACTCAAAAAAACAAAACAAAAAAACCCAAAAAACCAAAACGAAACAAAGAAGCACCCCACTGACTACATCTACGTGAAACCGCTTGATAGCTGGTTCACTCTGTTCACTAACCGAGAAAAACAGACTTCCAACAGCTCCTCACTCAGCATCTGTCACGGGACAGATGCGGAGGGGTCTCGACTCGGTTCCGGCATAGAAGTAGGGCCAGACGGTGCCTCCAAAATAATCGCTGAAAGCGTACAGAAGAGATCGATCACTCAGGTTATAAAAGGACACCTCACCCATTTCAGAGTCTAAAAAAATGCCAATCTTTGTAGGTAGTACTTTGGGCAAAAGATTAATTTTCTTGGGACCAACTGCAACGTACGTAGCGTGGCTACACCGCCCGACCCCCCACAGCCCGTCCCTCACTACGAAGGGCTGGCTGTGGCCCTTCCTCCTGCGGGGCAGCGCCTCGGTGCAGACGCCCAGGACCCACTCGGGCTTGTCTTTCACCTGCACCTCCCAGTACTGCCTGCCTGAGCGGTACCCCGCGGTGCCCAGCACAGCGGGCCAGATGTAGAACTTCGTGGGGCTATGAGGTAATTTCTGCGTGTTTCCGTAACGCACGCTCTTCCTGTCTTCTGAGATAAGAAGTTTGCGATGTGCAGTCTCAGGGTCCAGAACCACGTCTACGTGGAATCGCTTGATGATTCTATCTAGTCCAGAATACTGTGGAGGGAGCTGGTGACTGTAGTCCTTGAACTGGAAGGAGAACATTTTTGGGCATTTCAGACTTTTGTATCTGTGGTAGATGCCCTTGACGCTTGCCAGCAACTCAACCTCCGACTTCCCATACTTGCTCTCGATCTCCCGTAACAGGTATCTGGATGCGGAGGCGTGATCGGAGGCGTGTGCCAGGTTTTCATTTAGTTTGCCTAAAATCTCTGCCTCTTCATCTTGTAACTGCCTAAGCATAGCCTCTTGCTCGTTCTGAAGGAACAGCATAAACTGCTCGAACTCCGACTTTATCTCTTCTCTCCTCTGTTCTATCTTTTTCTTAAGCTCCACTGACTTTCCATGCTGCATAGAGACCACTTTTTCCGCTTGTTCCACTCTCTCCTTCCAGAGCTCGATGTGATGCTCTAGGCGCTCCCTGTGGTAGACTGCGGCCTTCTCGATGGGCCAGATATAGTGTTGCTGGTGGTCAGCAGAGAAGCTGCACTGCGGACACAAGACCTCCAGGTCCTTCTGGCAGAAAACGGTCAGCATCTGCTTGTGCTTCTCACACACGATGCTCTCGTCCTGCCTCTTCCTCTTGCTCCTTCTTAATGGTAGCAGCTTGGCCATTTCAGTCAGATTACCAAGCTGGAAATTGCTCTGGAGCTTCCTCTCCGGACAGAGATGGTGGCACGAAGGGCAGGGGAAATGGCCTTGCAGGCCTTTCCAGGACTCATTGATGCAGGTGAGGCAGAAGTTATGCCCACAGTAGATGGTCACTGGGTTTTTCAGGAACCCTAGACAGATGGGACAGCTGGCCTCCGCCTGGAGGTCGGCCAAAGCTGACGCCAGCTCCATAGAACTGAACTGGGCAGCGCGCAAGGGAATCCTCTGTGTAAGGCAGGTATAGAGCACACAGCCCAGGAGGCAGGAGGTGCGTTCTCCTTGGCCACCTGAACACCAACCAGTGCTCAGTTCCACTAGCCTTGGAAAGTCTGTTTAGCCTGCTGCGCCTGAGCGCTGAAAGTCTGCACCTAGCAACACTCTGGAGCCTATAGCCTACTTTGCATCAGAGCGCATGAGCTCGGCTGGGTGGCGGCTCTTCCCATTCTCAGGTCAGGTCACAGCTTTCTTATTCACGACAGCAACCCCAGGTCCAAGTGAGGAAGCCTTCCTGTGTGAGAAACACAGTTCAGGTAAGTGCTGACTCTGTAATCACTGATGTGTTAAAATAGTCACACAAGAGTCATAATCTTGAGTGTTAAATTAGGTACAGTAAAATCATCATGGACAAAAAAATAAGTGTTCTTAGGAGATGCATGGTGAAGCTCGGAGACACCACCTGGAAGGCAGCAATTCGCCTTCATAAGGTTCAACAATGCCAGGGATGGGCGTAGTTGCACACGCAGGTAATCCCAGCTGGGGGTCCTCATGAGTTCAGGGTCAGCCTGCGCTACAACCAGAGCTCAAGGACGGCCTGAACTACACAGGGAGATCCTAGATTAAAAAACGAACAAACAAAACACCACAAATGGCATGCAACAGAGCACAGATGTGGCAGGTCAGCACGGGGGGGGAATCCAAACAGAACGATGTTCGAGCCCCTCCACTGCACCTGCGAGCCCTCTGCCCGGGCACACCACGTCCTCTCCCTCACTCCCTCTCTGCACTGTGCCCCGGTGCTGGGGACTGAACCCAGGGCCTTTGCACTGAGCTACAGCCTCAGCACTTTTCTTTTTGGTACAGGGAATCAAACTCCCAACCTCACACTTGCCGGGTAAACGCTGTGTGGCTGAGCTATAGCCCGCGCCCGTCATTTCACACTCTGACACTGGGTCCCTGCTGTGTCACAGCTGCCCTGGCTGGCCCTGGACTTGCAATTCTCCTGCCTCAGCCTTTCAGACTGGTGGGGCTACTGGTGTGCAAGCTAGACTTTGCTATTAGCAGACATCCAATTCTTTCTGTTCTTTCCTCCCCCTTAAAATGAGTAATACCACGCACACAGTTTTGGCAAGCGACAATGGCTCTATCTTGGTGATCTAGAAGTTCTTTTACTACAGACTCTTTTTTCATGCCAGCAGAAAACAACAAAACAAAGAACTGTGATGGTAGAGGAAGTTTTCCTGTACAAGTTACGCCCAAACTCAGGCTTGACTCTGTCTCGGACCTGTACAGGCAAAAGCTTTCACAGCCCTGGGCGGTGGGAAGCAGTGCTGGGGCAGCAGCACCACACGCAACCTGCCTGCTCCGGAGGCCCAGGCAGGGGCTGCAAGCCTGAGGGGCCGGGGCCACCTAGGGCAGCCTGTTCAGAGCGAGACGAGGTGAACTGTGCAGGGGATGCAGCTTTGTGTCAGAGCACAGCCCTGGCACCCATGAGCTCTTGGACTCAATCCCTGGTGACACACAAAAGCATAAACACTATTAAGATCTCAGGTTTGAATCCTGGTTCCACTACTTACTGTGTGAAGTTCCCAGTATCTTTCTTAAATCTCACTCCTTTAACCTATAAAATAATCTTTTGATACTAAAAATAACCTTTGATACTAAAATAGTATACCAGTGGTAGTTAACATGTGGTTACTTTCTCGGCCAGAGGTGGCTTCTGTTACATACAGTAGAATATGGGTCCAAGTAAGGTCTATATACATGTTTGTTTACTTATTTCCCTATTTATTTATGTAGTCCTTTTGAAACAGGGTCTCACTATACAATTCATGTGATACTCCTGCCTCAGCCTCCTGAACAGGTGTGCTATGTGCCACCACACCCGACACTGTTTATTGTTTCTTTTAAATCTTTTTCTCTACCTTTGTCCTGTATGTTATCTAAGTTCTAGATGTACTTCCTGCTTCTTTACATTTCATTTTTGAGACATGGTCTTACTATGTACTTCAGGCTGGCCTCAAACTCAGGACAATTCTCCCACCTTGGCCTCCCACGGGCTGAATTTCAGGCATGTACCACCACGCCTGGCCTACTTCATAATTTAACTGGGGGCCCACACTGCTTAGGCAAGCACTCCATCAGCACAGCCTCAGGTTTTTAAAATTTTATTTTGAGACAGTTTCATTCACTTGCTCAAGGTACCCTTGAATTTGAGACCTTCCTGTGTTAGCCTCTGGAGTGCCTGGTATTAGGGCCATGTGCCACTGCCTTGACAGGTGAAAACGACAGTGAAGAGGTAATCAGCTTCACAGTAAAAAGACTGCAGGTCCTAAGAGCTCACGCCTGTCACCCCAGCACTCTGGCTGATTGAAGATCGAAAGCTCAAGGCTGGCCTGGACCTTGGGTCCAAAGTCATCCTGAAAGTGAGACTGTCTCAAAACCCCCAAATCAACCAGTCTGTCAGTCAATAATGCCGCATAAGTAAGCAAAGACAAACTTTCCCACCCTTCACTTACCGCTCAAAGCCCTTTGTATTTCATTATCTTCATCTGAGAACGAACCCCTGATGCACTTGGCTTTTACAAGGCAGCAGCTCTCCTGCTGCAGAAACTGCTCACTGCTGGGTCTGTTCCTTCTTTCCTCAGATTTGCTTTAGCTCTTGTTGGACACAAAGGCCAAGCACCTGCTCGCCAGTACCGTGCACTGTGCACCAGGCACTACACTATGGATTTTCCATGCAGTTACAGATTCAAATGAACCAGCAGAACAGCCCAGTATGCTAAGAGTTATTGTCCTCGCAGAAGCTGTACAAGCTGAACCTACAAAGGATCTGGAAGTGCTTATCTGCTCTATGCTACCCGACCGTCTCCCGCACAGTATTGCTGGCGCTGCCCCGCCTCCACCCTCACACAGCGTCCACCCTGTGCCTATACCACTTACTCTGAAGCAGAAAAATGGGCTCGTTCACTATGGCAACGTTCACAGTGAGAATGTGAATGAAGAGGTGGGACCGCCTCCCCAGCTGCGCATCCCTCCACTGGGCACCTAACTAGTTACAGGCACCCGGCCAAATTGGCCAAGTTTTTTTTTTTTGTTATTGTTGTTCCTTAAGCACAAAAGTATAACCATAATGAAACATAACACGAGATGTCACACTCCCCGATACTTCACACATGCATGATAAAGTTTTGCAAGACTGTGTCATACAACCTGAGAACCCATACACACCTTGCCAAATACATTCACAGTTAGTCCTCCACGTCTTCAGAAATAGAATGTGGAGATTCAACCAAACTAGGACTGAAAATATTGGGGGAAAAAGCACTCGTGCTGAATACAGATTTTCTGGTCATTACATCCTAAATAACACAGCACAACAATAATTTACATACACTTCATGATGCATTGTATGTTCAATTATTTTAAGTAATCTAGATGATTCAAAGTATATCCAGGAAGCCAGGCTGGGCATGGTGGCACATGCCTGTAATCCTAGCACTCGGGAGGCTGAGGTAGGAGGATCGCCCTGAGTTTGAGTCTAGCCTGAACTAGGGAGACACTGTTTCAAAAAACAAAACAAAAAAGTATATAGGAGGATGTGTGAAGCTTGTATGAGAATACTACACCATTTTACAGAAGGGATTGGTGCATGGAAGGACTTTTATTTGCGAAGGGGGTTCTGGAACTAATGTCCTGTGGACACCGAGGGTTGACTACACTTCTACAAAACCATGTTATGTTTCACTATATGAGGTGTGATCAAAATACACAATGTTAAAATTAAAAAACAGTAAAATATACACTGCCATTAACCCCCATCCAGATACTCCCCTCTGGACACACTTAACCCTCCCTGCCAGCTTCTACGGCAGTCCTGAGCCCGCCCTCACTTTGCGTCTGAGGTGGCGGTAACATGACAGCGAGCACTGGGCCAGGTGCCGCCCAAAGGGAAAGCAGCTGGCAGGAAGATGAGGCGCACCTTTTTTATTGGCCTTTGTTTGAGACAGGGTCTCACTCTGCAGTTCAGGCGGGCCTTGGGCTCACTTTGTAGCCAGCCCAGGCTGGCCTCAAACTCGCAGAGATCCTCCTGCCTCAACCTCCCAGTGCTGGGATTGCAGGTGTGCACCACCATGCCTGGTATGTATATGCATATGTACTTACACGTTAAACAATCTGACAACTCAAGAGCTGCTGTCTCATCTAGTTGCTAAATCCTTCACGATCAGTCAAAACGTTCACGTCCAGTGGGCAAGGTGTAAGAGTGTGCTCAAGGAAAATCACACTGAGAAAAGAGGAAGAGAGAGGGAAAGTTTCAGAATTTCAAAATAAATCTTCAGGTTGTTCAAAGTTTGAGCCCAGCGTGGGCTATACTGTGAGCTCAAGGCTGGCCTAAACTGCAGAGCGAGACCCTGTCTCAAAATCAGACAAAAAAAAAAGTCTTTTTTTGGCATTGAGGATGGAACTAGGGCCAACACTCTCCCAGCAAACCACATTCTTGGCCCTAATCCCCTTTTTTTGGAGACAGGGTCTTGCTATGTAGCCCAGGCTGCCTTGAACTCACCATAATGTACTTTAAGGTCAAAAGACACAGACACAGAATACATGGGAATTGAGGGTAGGTAAGGCTGCACAGAATGGTCAGAAAAACAGGTTGAAGAACTTTTAAGAATCTCACCTGGTGTCACTGAGCTGGCAAACCGTGGAGCAAAACTGAAAAAAATTGTAAAGCCACAAAAAAGCTGAGCACGGTGGTGCTCTCCTGTAATCCCAGCACTGGAGAAGCTGAGGCAGGAGGAACACTGTGAGTTCGCAGCCTGGGCTACAAAGTGAGCTCAAGACCAGCCTGAACTGCATAGCGAAACGCTGTCTCAAAAACAACAATAAAAAACCCACAACCCCAAAAGAAGCAAAAAACAAAAAAACACACACCCAACCACAAAAGTACATCCTTTTTTTTTTTTTTAAAGTACAAACAAAGGGCTTTAGCGCCGTGTAAGGGCCACGGCAGGAGCTCCAGGCTCTACTGTGCCGCCCCTTCCCCTTTGTGCATAGTGGGGACTCAACCTAGCACAAGTCTGGCAAACACCACTGAGCAACACCACCAGCCCCACATTTAATTAAAACATTTTTATTTTGTGCTGAGTGTGGTACCACATACCATAATCCCTGCACTCATGAGGCTGTGGCAGGAAGACCACTGCAAGTTCAAAATCAGTCTGCAATACATAATACCCTGTCTTAAAAAAAAAAAAAAAGACTTTTTTTTTTGGTCTTTTTGAGACAGGGTCTCACTCTGCAGCTCAGGCTGGCCTTGAGCTCACTTTGTAGCCCAGGCTGGCCTCAAACTCCCAACAATCCTCAGCCTCCTGAGTGCTGGGATTACAGGCGTGCGCCACCAAGCCTGGCAGGAAAAAAAAACAAAAAAAAACTTACATTTTGAGACAAGGTCTAAATTGCCCAGCCTAGTCTCAAACCTTTGATCTGCTTCAGCCTCCGGAGTAGCATGGATTTGTTCCCAAATGACGCTGCTCGCCCGGGGATCACACTGTTCGAACTGCTGCTTGAAGGAAAACGAAACTTGGATCTAGTCTCGGCCTAGTTTCCCATCATATATCATTGTCAACATTTTGTATTTGAGCTATCTTTCAGCTAACGTATCCAAATCCCCGCTGGAACGTAAGGTTCTCGGTGAGCCTGTCTTTACTTGAGTAAAAGAAATCTACAATAGATTCCAGTGTTTGGTTTCAACCATGGTCCTAACAGATCACTCTCAACAAGCCCGAGCCTAAGACGACCCACTTGTAAAATTACACAGTAACTTCCAACTGTAAAGGTAATTTCCACGGTAAAGACCCCTGTAAGGTCGAGGTGGTGCACGCCAGTATTCCCAGCACTCGGGAGGCTGAGGCAGGAGGATTATCATGAGTTCGAGACCAGCGTGAGCTACAAAGTGACCTCAAGGCCAGCCTGACTGCACAGTGAGACCCCCGTCTCAAAAAAAAAAAAAAAACCAAAAAAAGGACCCTTGCAAGGCGCCGGGCATGGGGTGCATGCAGGTACGCCCAGCAATCGGGAGGCTGTGGAAGGAGGGTTGTGCATCAAGTTGGAGGCCAGCCTAGGATACAAAGTGAGTTCAAGGCCAGACCCTGTCTCAAAAACAAGCAAAGCAAAAAGTCAGCCCGCGAGGAGGCGCTGCGCCGTCGGAGAAGCTTCTGTGCGCAGCGCAGGGTCCTGGCTGCAAGCGCGGCCGCCACTCCCCGTGCCCCCGAGAAAGCACATCCGCGGCCCACGCTCCTTCCAACTAACGCTCTCCCGAACCCCACCCTGCGCGGGCCCAGGACCCGCCACGCACAGCGCGACCCGCCCGGGGGCTCCCGCGAAGCAAGCGTCGCTCCAGGTCCCTTGCCCGGTTACCTGCACGGCTGCTCCGAGGCTCGGCCCGATGCTCACACCGCTGCGCGGTCTGAACTCCGAGGGCACCGGACTGAGCGCCAAACCCTGCAGCACGCGGCTCCCAGCGTCCCCGGCGGCCGCGCACTGAACGACGGGTAGGCGAGTGGGTGGGAACGGGCCCGCGCATGCGCACGAAGCCTGCGCGCTGTGCAAAGCGTGGGGGAGTTGCAGCGAACTGGGTAGGTGCGTCAGCTGGGTAGGTGCGTGGGCGGTGAGGCCTTGGCGGTTTTCTCATATCCTTTTCTTTTTTGTAATACTGTGGATAGTCGGGCCTTTCCATTGGGCTACATCACTAGGGTTTTCTAGTTTCTGCAAGACAAGGTCTAGCTAAGTTGCCGAGGCTGTGCTTGACTATGACCCTCCTGCCTCAGCCTCTCAGAACTTACTGTGACAATGTTTTCATTGCGAGGAGTGACAGAAGTGCACAGAAAGGCTGCAGGCTGCTTTTAGGTTTTATTTTTGTGTTGCTGGGAAGGAACCTCAGGGCCCTATGTGTTTGGAGAAGCACTGCACCACCAAGCCACAACCTCTGCACTGCAGGCTGGTTTTTTGTTTCGGTTTTGAGACAGGGCCTGGCTTTGCAATTGGGCTGGCCTTGAATGCCCAGCCTTGCGGGCAGGTTCTAAAAGCCTCACCAGCACAGCGGGCGTAGTGGTGCGCGCCCACAGTCCCGGCCCTGGGAATGTGGGAGGCTGAGGCCAGAGTTCAAGGCCAGCCTGGGCCAGGTAGTAAATTCGATTCAAGGCGAGCCTGAACTGCCTGCTGATACCCTGTCTCAACCTGAGAAAGAAAACTCACTGAACAAACCTGGAAAGCTTTGTTAGACACCCCCACCCCCACTCCCACCCCCACCCCCTGTCGAGGAAGTGGGGCTAGGAAGGAAATGCCTCATAAACCAGGCATGTGAAGGCCTGTAATCCCTGCATTCGGGAGACTGAGGCAGGAGGATTATTACGAGTTCAAGACCAGCCTGGGCTAAAAATTAAGCTCAAGGGCCAGCCTGAACTACATAGTGAGACCCTGCCTCAAAAAGACAAAAAAAAATAGATACACAATCCCAGCCACTTGGGAGGCTGAGACAGGAGGATTTCTAGATCGAGGCCAGCCTGGGTAATTTAGTCAGTCTCAGAATACAAAACAAAAAGGTGCGGAGTCCATGGCTCAGTGGTAAAGTCTGCCAGTGTTCCATCACCACTTACACACACTCACACTCACAGCTGGGCACTGTGGCACACACCTATAATCCCCGCATTCTGGCTATGGAGGCAGGAGAACTGCCATGAGTTCCAAGCCATGCTGGGCCACGTAGAGAGTTCCAGGCTGCCCGAATACACCATGAGGCCTTGCCTCAAAAAAGCGAAAGCGAAAGCAAAAGTTGGTTCTTACACACTGGATTCCTCTTTTGTAATTTTAACTCAGGGGCTAGGGATGCAGCTCCGGGCAGAGCGGTTACCTAGCGGTTACCTAGCGGCAGATGACCCTTGATGACCCAGAGCCACAAACAAACACACACACAAAAGCAAAACAACCTAAGTTTAGAGCAGGATAAACTAATTTCTCAGCCAAGGAGTATTTTTCATCCCTGTTAATGTCTGAGGGGTTTTGTAATCTTGGTCTCCGATGGTTCCATTTGGGTCTAGCGGATCACTTCCCTGCCCTGCAGGGGCCTGTGACATACTTCCCACAGTGAGAGACATGTGTATCACAGTTCAACCGAGTAACGGATTTAAAATATATCCACACAACATACATTATATATAAATATGTAAGCCAGGCGTGGTGACGCACGCCTGTAATCCCAGCACTCCGGAGGCTGAGGCAGGAGGATCGCTGCTGAGTTCGAGACCAGCCTGGGCTACAAAGTGAGCTCAAGGCCAGCCTGAACTGCATAGCGAGCCCCTATCTCAAAAAGACCCACCCCAAATATATATATGTAGTGTACATATACACAATACCCATACTGTGCATGTATATATGTACATATGCACAGTAGATATTGTGTAAATCACATACTTACAATGGCTGCTTCAGGGTCAGGGCTGTCTGCGTGCTGGAAAGTGCGTGCTGGAAAGCGGAGGGTCCAGGGGAAGGCCCAGCGCTCACTGCGGTCATGTGCACTGGTGCTGGGCAGCCAAAGGACCTGTGCTGGAAGCCGGACAGGTGGCCAAAGGCAGCAGTGAGGGCTGGGTGCCAGCTGTCCTCCAAAGCAGCAGAGTCGTGACTTCTTCCTTTCTGTTTCTGTCTTCTGGTTTGTGGTCTTGCTACATGGTTCAGGCTGGCCTCAAACCTGGGGCCACCTTCCTGCCTCAGCCTCCTGCGTGCTGGGGTTACAGGCGTGCGCTGTGCCTGGCTCCCTCCCACTTTTTTACCCCACCCTTGCTGCAAGCCTGTTGGTTAGTGCCACCCACACCCAGGGCGGGTCTTCCCTCCCCAGTAAATCATCATCCAGACTAGCGCAGGTCCTGCTAACCCGTGCAACTGGTGTCTCTCACTGCCGTTGGCACAAGGCTTGCCTGGGGCACTGGGCTTGTTGCTTGATTTTTTGGCCAGTTGCTTTTGTGGCATTTTTCTCATAAGTGGAAATTGAGGCAACACAATCACAGCCTACATCCTAGAGTTGAGTACAAAGTGAGTTTCCATGATGTAAAGCTCTTTGAACAGTGTCTGGTGTGGTAAATGTAGGGAGGGCGGGTGCCTGTCCTGCCAGCTATTGAGGAGGCTGGCGCAGGAGGATGGCTGGATCATCCGAATTCCAAGTCGGCCTGGGCAATCTAAAAAACCCTATCTCAAAAAACAAACAAGCCGGGCGTGGAGGTGCATGCCTGTATCCCAGCACTCAGGAGGCTGAGGCAGGAGGATCATTATGTGTTTGAGACCAGCCTGGGCTACAAAGCGAGCTCAAGGCCAGCCTGAACTGCATAGAGACCCTGTGTCAAAAAGACAAACAAACAAACAAACAAAAAAACAAAAAAGGCATTTCCCATTCCTTCTTAAATTTATTTTAAAAATTTATTTTGAGACAAAGTCTTAGGGCTGGGGATATAGCTCAGCAGTATAAGTGCTGGCCTGGCAAGCATGAGGTCCTGAGTTAGATTCCCGGTACAAAAAAACAAAACAAAACAAAACAGAGACAAAGGCTTGCTGTGTAGTTAAGGCTGACCCTGAACTCACTGTGTAGACCAGGATGATCTTGAGCTTAAAATCCTCCTGCGTCAGCCTTCCAAATGCTGAGATTATAGGCAGTGCCACTGTACCTGGTTTAAAGCAAAAATGAAATTTGTTTTATAATTTTCATTTTTTATTAGTACATGCTTGCAGTTTATAATTACATGTATTGGCTAGGGGAAAAAGAAATGAAATTTATGGGGGGGCATAGATTTTTGTGACTTATTTTGTCACATCATTTAAACCTTAAAAAACGAAAGAAAAAAGAAAAGCACTAAACTCTATGTATATTTTTTGGCATTTAATTACATTTTATGGTTTTTTTTTTTTTTTGGACATAGGGTGTGGCTATGCAGTTCAGGTTGGCCTTGAGCTCACTTTGTAGCCCAGGGTGGCCTCAAACTCGAAACGATCCTCCTGCCTCAGCCTCTCGAGTGCTAGGATTACAGGGGTGCGCCACCACGCCTAGCCTTCCATAGTTTATTTTTCTTTCTTCATCAGATTGCCCAGGCTGGCCCTGAATATTTTATCACCCCATCAGTCTCCCAGGTAGCCGGATTCCTGGCATGTTGTGTGACCACACCTGAATACTAGGCACACTGAACAACAGCGCACACCGTGGTAGTGGTGGGGAAGCAGTGAGGTCTGAGGAGCTGGTAATTCGCAGCAGGCCTGGCACTGCGTGCACAAAGCGGGTGGTTTCTAACCGAGGAGCTGGGCGAGGCCCTCAGGCGGAACCGTGCCTCGGAACCCTGGCATACCGCGCAGAGCCTCGTGGTAGCCAGCGAACCCAAAAGTGTCCTTCGTCACCTGCCGGATGCGCAGATGTGGAAAAGATGGGGAGGATGAAGGAGCATGAGCCAAAGGAAGACAGTTTGGCCCCAGTGCCCAGCTCTTACTTTTACTGCGTGGAACTCCCCGAAGCCCGCTTATATCATGCTTCAGAAAACATCCTAAACCTGGCGTGGTGGCGCACCCCCGTAACCCCAGTGCTCTCGAGGCAGAGGCAGGAGGATCGCGTTGAATTTGAGGCTAGCCTAGACTATATGCGGTAAGGTTCTGTCCTTGGAAAAAAAAAAAAAGCATTCCAAAGCAGACTCGATGGGGACCCTTATGAGACGTCAGGTGTTTGCTGCAGCTGTGTGCAGTACGAGGCGGCAGAGGCCAGCGCGGATACCTTGCCCTCTGCGGGTCCGCGCGCCCGGACTCTGCGCATGCGCGGGCACTCTGACCCGGCAGTGAGGTCCAGGAACTCCGCCTTCCCACAGGCCTCTGGTGCAGGACTTCACAGCAAAGGCTGTATTGGTACCGGGCTGCAGGTGCGGGCGGGGGGGCTCGCAGGCGATGTTTGGATGCTCAGCATGTGTGCACGTATCCCAGCTCCTCAGCGATCTGGTGGGCTAGTAACGTGTGTGTGTGTGTGTGTGTGTGTGTGTGTGTGTATTGCTGTGATTGACCTCTGGGTCTCCCGCTGCTAGCAAGCACTCTAACATTGAGCCTCAGCAGCCTTAGAAACATTTTCAACGTATGAAGAAATTGTGCAGTGGTGCAAGGAGTGGATTTATAGTACTGGCGAAAAAGCATGAGCTGGGGCAGTGGCAAATGCCTATAATCCCAGCACTCGAGCCTGAGGCAGGAGGATTGCCGTGAATTCAAGGGCCGCCTGGGCTACATAGTGAGTTCAAGACCTTGTCTCAAAAAAAAAAAAAAGAGCGGGGGGGCGCATACCGGAAATCCCAGCACTTGGGAGGCGGAGGCAGGGGGATTGTTATGAGTTCAAGACCAGCCTAGGCTACAGAGTGAGCTCAAGGTCAGCCTGAACTGCATAGTGAGACCCTGGAGAAAGAGAGGGGGGGAGGAGAGGGAGAGGGGGAGAGGGAGAGAGGAATGGAGAATGTAGCTCAGTGTGAAGGCCCTGGGTTCAGTCTCTAGTATTATAAAAAGTTATTGCTTCTCGGCCTTTTGGCTAAGATGAAGTATAGTATTACAAAAAAGTTATTTAGGGTTTCCCTGGCAAGATCTAAATAATGATGTTAGACATTTTGTTTGTGGGTAAGTGTAACCACAGTTATAGGGATCTGAGAACTTTCCATCCCTGAAGACATTTCATTTTTTTCTTTTTTTGGGAGACAAGGTATTGCTCTGTTGCTCAGCCTGGCCTCAAACTCACATGCAATCTTCCTGCCTCGCCTCCCAAGTGCTGGAATTATAGGCGTGTGCCACCATGCCCGGCTCTCCCTATTCTGTAAATCCAGCAAATGCATTTGATTTTAGATGAAACACGTTAAAACACCCTATTGGAAAATAGAGACAGGTCTTGGTATTTATCTGGACTAGCTTTTTTTTTGGTACAGGAAATCGAACTCAAGACCTTGAGTTTGCCAGGTAAGCACTTATGCCGCTGAACTATATCCCTGGCCCCACTTTTGAAAAATAATAGGAGTATGGGACTTGTTTTTTTTTTTTTTTTTTTTTTTTGTTTAGTTTTTTGCAGTACTGGGGATCAAACTCAGGACCCTGAGCTTGCTAGGCAAGTGCTTATTCCACTGAGCTATATCCCCAGCTCCTAATAATAGGAGTATGGGGAAAAAAAAACCTTTAGGTTTTTACACTTGTTATCATTACAAGGTTTGAAAACATTACAAAATTTTTTAAGAATTTATATAAGAATAGTAGCAGGGCATAGTGGTACATGCCTGTAATCCTCCCACTCAGGGGGCTGAGGCAGGAGGATCTTGGTGAGTTTGAGGCCAGCCTAGGCTACAAAGTGAGCTTGAAGCCAGCCTGAACTGCATAGCAAGACCCTGTCTCAAAGAGATAAAAAAAAAAAAAAAGAAAGAAAGAATAGTAACGTGCAGGAAAAGAAGAGAGATTTTTGTTATGTAAGCAAGTAACAGTGTTTC
>PVLD010022606.1:0-28998 GCA_004027595.1 Dinomys branickii
AAAACCGTCCTGCTCCTCCCCAAGGCTTCCAGGAAGGAGGCAGCAGGCTGTGGATAGACTGAGGTGTGAAACAAAAATAGCGTCTACACAAGTGAGAGCTTGAGGAGGCCAGAAGAATGGTGTTCCTTCGGCAGCTCTAGACCTAGGTGAAAACCTGACCACTGAGACGAGCTCTTCGGAGACGGACCCTTTGTGGTCCTGACACCTGCAGCTCAGGGAGGAGTGGCCTGCACCTGCACTGGTGTGAGGTCCAGGACATCTTTTATTGGGAAACGAGGATCTTGTCCCACAGAATCAGGTGGGTCCCTCCAACCCCACTCTGGTGAAACTCAGGAGGCCGACACGCTATCAGCTCCTCCAGTAAGACACCTTCTAAGGGAAAATACATCAAGCAAAATATGTAGGGAAAGTGGTACAGAATATGAAACACATGGCAAAGAGAGAGAGCAAACTCATGGCTTAGGACTTATAACTGCCAAGTTTCTTGTACCGTGTTTCTAATATATTTCTCAATTTGAAATTTATCTTTCCCCTCTAAGACCTGAAGCAAACATAGTGGTTCTGCCTCCCTCCTTTTTTTTTTTTGCCGTAAGGAGGATTAAACCCAGGAACTCTGCACCGAGCTACATTCCCAGCCTTACTTTATTTTGATTTTGAGATAGGGTCTTGATAAGTTGCCCAGGTGAGGATCTTCCTTCTTTAGCCTCCCAGGCTTCTGGAATTACAGGTGTGCGGCACTATGCTCATTTTTAATATACAGAAATACAAGTTTTGCATAGAGATAGCCCAAAGCCAGGTAGGAAGTCAGCATTAATATTAAAGTCAATTTCTGAAATTGACTTTAATACTGTAGGCAGATCATCTGAAGCCCTTCCCCCCATCGATTAGACTCTACTGCCCCCTACAGTAAAAACAGTGAGAAATTTAATCTGCAGTTCCCTAGGATTGGCTTACTTCATTAGAAGTGTGGTCCTTGGATTGTCTCTACCAGAATCACCCCGAATCTATGGAATCAGAAGCTTTTGGGTTTATGCCAGAAATATATACAGTTTCAGTCTGACTTTTATGCATGTATATTTAAGGAAACTTTACTGCTAAACAGTCAGTGAAGAGCAATATTCAGTGTTGTGTGACTGTGCGTACATGTGGTTCTGCCCAGGCACCCATGCGATATCGTCACGCTCCTCGGTACCCGTATGGATGTTACTCTGTCATGTTTTGGGCAGCATCTCCAACTTTACATACAGATCTCCCCAGTCCCTTGCTTTTCAATTTCAGATGCAATGAGCAGGAGATTAGGTTGCAGCCTTCGGGGGCTTTGACAACGCAGTTACAGCTCTGTTCGTTTTTTATCAGGAAGGTGAGCAGAGGGATGTTGACGGCCAAGTGGGAGACAGAAGCTGGAGAGGAGCATGTTGTCCTCAAAATCCAGAGGCAGGGCTCTGAGCACAGAGTTAGAGATCACATATCCAAGCTTGAATCTGCTCCGCTCCATTTGCCCTCCTGTGGGACATGGTTTACTGCTCACAGTGTAACCGCTGAGACACAGGAGGGACTTATACATAATGGGAGAAACACATTCAGGTCTTTTTAAGAAGCTACAAGTACTACTATGTCTCTTGTAACCACAGAATTGCAAACTGCAGATAACGATTTAGTTAAAATTAAAATAAAGGCTGGGAATGTAGCTCAGTGCAGAGTTCCTGGGTTTAATCCTCCTTACGGCAAAAAAGGAGGGTGGCCGTGCCACTATGTTTGCTTGCAGAACTAAATCTCAAGACCGAAATCTCTTCAGATTGAAATCTCTGTCTTCATCTAAGAAGCTGTTTAAATCTCAAATATGTGTAAGTCTAACTCTCACATCAGTTCAACATTCTCTTTGCCTCTTCATGCCTTGACCCCATTGCCTCAAAAGGATGCTCAGAGAACAGATGCTTTCATCTCTGAAAAGTGTTGCAGGTTTTCCTAGATGCCCTAAAATATTAGGGAACGTGCTGGTAGTCAGGCAGTAAGCTGGTTGGTCCTGTGCTCTGCTGAGATTACTGATTTTGTCAAGGTATTTTTTAGGGCTTACTTTCCTGTTTTTAAATAGGCAGGTGGGACCAAATAATTTCAAAGGTTTCCTTTATAAGGTAATTATTAGGTAGAGGATAAGTGCACTGTTGGGGGAAGATTGTGAATGGGAAGATAAACAAGATGACCTTCCAATGAGGTGATTCTATTACTCTAAACAGGTCATTTCCAAAAAAAGGAGAAAAATCCTGCCTTTAATCACACACCTTAAGATTTTTAGTCTTAGAGGGGAAAGCAGGAACAGTGAGACAAATCTGTAAGTATGTACTAAATTGTGTTTTTAAAAAACACAGTGATGGGGAGGAAGTAATTTCCTTTTATGGTTGTTGGATGGCTGCTGGATGTCTGTTGTATTAAAGAGACTAAAACCTGCTTTATCCTCACACCAGGGAAGCAGAACACCTCTAGCTGGTCTATACTAATGGTCTGAGATGAAATTCAATCTAATCACTGGGAAAGAAAAAGTAAGAAGTTTTCTACTATAATCTATGAAGAATCTGTTTCCCTACTTTACAGTCATTCCTCTTCTGTGGATTATGTGAGATGGTAGATTTAAAATGGATATGGTTTCATCAACCAACATCAGAGACAGCAAGGTACACAGGTGCCTTTCAGACTGTTCTGCAGACCTGAGGCAGTGCACATGAACCTGTGCACCGAGGACAGGACACAGCAGCCCCCATTCCATGTTACTGAGCTTCACAGGTGGTTCTTCAGTGTCACACACCTGAGCCTCGTGGAATCTTTTCTCATTCTGTGAGAACGGTGAGCAGAAATTCCAGTTGACACAGAACATTAAGCTAATGTCTACAAAATAAAAGACCAACCTATCTGGAAAGCCCAATTTTCAAATATGATCAGAAATCTCTGTCTTAGGAAAGGACACAAAGCATGGTATATTGCTAAACTTTGTCAAATTTTAAAAAAGTTTTAAAAAGATCAGAAGGTCAGAAGAGGTCTTTCCTTGGTCATGGGAGTGTTCTCTAAGACATAAAAGAGTTAAAAATAGCAAAAATAAGGAACAGGTGAGTACTAACAGATGGAGTAAATGATATGGCTTTTCTTACACTACACTCCCTCTCTTAACTCTTGCTGACTGTGTAACAGTCATTAAGTAATTCTTTATATCATTACCTTTTAGTTATAAACAGAGAAGACTCAGTTGGAGAATCAAATGGCTTGGAAATCATTCCAACTGGGAATCATTCATTGAAAAAAATTAATGCATTTTCCTCCTGTGGTTTCAGTCTAAGAATTCAGCAAAATGCATACTTAAATATGCATTTACTAAGACAAGGTAAAAAAAATCTCTCCATATGCTACAGTGTTCCAAATGGCAGTTACTAGCATGCTGGTGGGAGGCAGGCAAGACGGTCCCCGGAGCAGATAAGTGAGCTCTAGGAGTGAAGCCACACACATATGTATTTGCATCTAAGGTAAAAGTACGGGGTCAAATTTTCATATTAGTAGCACAAATCACAGTGAAATCACATAACTCTTCATGGGCCTTATTAATAAATATCAATCTGATTTACCTGAAAGGCAGACTTTTTTCCTCTATCAAACTTTCCTGGACTACAACAAGAAATGCCCAATATAGGGTACTAGAGATTGACCCCTATGAAACTTCAGATTTCAACTTTGTAGATTATACAGATGGTATCTCATGTGACTCAACCTCCCATCAGCGAGCTTTGTGGTTGTGGATTAGTATTTTCCGAAAATAAGAAAGATGATACCAAATTTAAAGATTTATTCTACTGGACTCTGGATTCACAATAATACAAGAGTGGTTGCTGCGTTTGAATCTAAAACTGGAATGGTAAAAGCACATCATAATTATAAATGAAAGTCAGCTGGCAGTACTGCAAGTATCTTTTAGTGGCCCGTAAAACATCTGAAACAAGCAGTCAATGTGTTCTACCATTCACAAATTTTTGAGTGCAGGCTTGTAATGCAAAGATCTCACATGGACTAGAGATATAGATGTATCTTTTTCTTAAAAGAATGGTGAGTGATTACTTTGTGTTACTGTCTTTAATTTGCAATCAAGTAAATTGTCATTGAAAGAGAATTGGGCAAGGGGATATAAAGTCCACTAGCCATGGAGAGATCCAGGGCTAGTTTTCCTTTTACTCTTTGCTAAATAGTGTTATATCTTCACGGAGTAAATGAAGTTCTGTGAGATCAGCGAGTGTGTGTTCATGCAGAAATCCCTGGCTGTGGCTAGCTATGTGTTTCTGGGTATGAATGAAAACGTATTTAGAACAATGAAATAGCTGGCCAACCACTGTGAAGTTTGTTTAACAACGTCCAGCGGGGCTTCCTTAGGATTTTTGATCTCCACATGCCGATTACTAAGTTTTTCTGGGTCCTGTTAACTGTCTTTCTTTCCATTTTAATTGGATACGGCCAGTAGCAAGAATTATGGAGAGAGAGAGACAGAGAGAGAGAGGGAGAGAGAGGGAGAGAGAGACAGAGAGACAGAGAGAGACTGCCCAGAATTCTGCAGCTAATCAGTGATTTCACAAAGTTAGCACTGGGCAGAAGTAACCTCATCTTTCTAAACAAAGAAAAGGATCTCTTTTAAGATCAGTAAAAACTCAAGAGAGTTTTTGGCTGTGCAAGCCAAATAGGAAGTGCATTCAACAGCCTTGGCATCATTTGCTGGATTATTAAAGTAATTTAAATTAAAAATAAATAAAATCATCAGCTAACGTGATTCATGAAGATTTAGACAAAGGCAGCAAGGAAACATTGCAACCAAAGTCATTAGCAGAATTAACCCTTTCATAAATTTTATATGAAGTAGTTCAAACTAAAGTAGTATCATTTCAATTGTTTTAAGACCAGAGGAAGGGAAAACTCAGCCAGAGAAAGAAAACTCCTACTGGGCAATAATGGAAGTAATCCTGAAACAGACTTAAAAAATAAACCGTACCTGCATAAAAATTCCTGGGCTTATGCTGCTAAAAATGCTAGTTTAGTGATCTTTAGTAGAATCTTACTTAAACAACACAGAAAACAAAGCAAAAGACAACACTCCCCCCCAAAAAACCCCCTCAAAAACCAATCATCCAGAAATTTTAATTTTTCACAGTAACAATAAGTACCAGGATTCCTGTTCAAGAAAACGACTGATGACATTTCAGTCACCAGCCACACAATGTCCTCTAGCAGCACACAACAGCCCAGATCATGTCATTACCGGTCTCATGGAGCCTCTGTGAACACACAGATTTGTAGGTAGCTAATGTCTCCACCTCGTTTTCTGGCCATTTAAATAGACTTTAGTTCATTAGCTTTCAGTTTTGCTAACCATTACTTAGAGAAGAAATAAAATAGCGAAATACTATAACTACACTTCCTAAATCACTCCCCCCTCCAAGAAAATCCCACTCAAACCAACATGTGCAAAGTAATACAAACACAAAGTAATAAAAGAGTTATACCCAAACCTGAGCAGTCCTTCCATTTCTTGAAACTTGCACACACACCGAAGAAACCCACTCAGCCTTAAAAAGGTCGATCATTTTGGTCTCCTACAATTTCATCTCTGAGAGTGCTGTCTTGCCGGTTTCTGGCTTGCTCTCTTCTCTCTGTCTCCCTCTGTGTGTGTGTCTCTCTACTTCTACCGGAGAGCGTTTTGTTTCCCTTTTCCTGTTTCAGCTGCTGGGTGAATACAAAATCCACGATTTGAAGGGATTTTTTTTCCCTTCTTAGGTTAACAGTCAGAAATCTAAAATCTTGCTCTTCTGAATGGCTTTCTATGTCAGTCACTCAACACGTAACATTTATACAAAGAGACATAAACAGAACCAAGAATTCTGCTTTTTAAAAGCAAGAACAAGATAACTTCCCCCTCTGCTTATGTTATTTACTTAACTATTAGCACTTACCCTGAGATGTGCCATAAATGCTTTATTCCAAATGTAGAAAAGCCAATCACATCTCAACTGAGAATGAAACAGTTTTAATGTCTTCAAATCCATGTTCCTGCTCCAAACCCTGATACAGACAGGCACTGGCAGTGGTACAATAGTTCTAAACAGCAGACATCTGATTCTTGACATTTAAAAATAACAATATTGGGGAAAAGGGAGTCTTTCGTTTTTAAATTAACTACAAACAGCTTGTGAGTGAGCACATATTGACTGGAACAGGCAACGATTCCCAGCCAGAGTATCTGATTTCTAAGTCTGTGTCTATAGGACACATGCTAAATTCCTATAGATTTGTCGTTTGCTACAGAATTATGGCATTGGCCTAGATGAAGTTAATTCCAAATGATAATTCTACAAAGACAGTCAGAAATTTGCTAGTGTTTAGATTCTATTATTAGTGAATATTAACTGCACTTTGCTCTGTCTCAAATCAAATTAGAGACATTCTGTTGGCTGTCCAGTGACACATTCTACCAGTCATTCTGCTGCTAATTCCATATCTGTGCCCTCTTAATGGCATGTGCATGCTGGAGGTCAAACGCACACATACACTTGTGACGGAGTGAAAGCATGTAACAAGGTAAAGAAATGCATTACTTCTAGTTTTGCAGTACTATGGAACGGGATAGATGAGGCCGGTTGTTAGTTCCCCTATCCGTCTCTCTGAGTGCCTGGCAAATGATTGAGCCTTCTGTATTTAGTGTTGCCTGTAAAAGTAAAGTAGTTGTACTTTGCAAAGTTGTTTTGAGTCCTCAGTGAGATATAGATATAGACGGCTTCTGAAACATAACAGATATTTCGTATATGAGGCTTCCCGTCTCTGCTTTGTATTTAGAGGGGACAAGGACGGAGCCTGCTCAGTGGAAAGAATTCAGACTCTGGATGCCACTGAATCAGTTTTGTCCCACCGTGTTGCTGCTTATTCTGTGTACCTTTAGATGAGCGTATTAACCTACTTATTAAATGTCAGTCTTTTGACTGCAAAATACCTTTAGAGTTTTAAAGAGAAAATTAGATCATCATTTGAAAAAAATCTCCTCTTGGTAGGCACTGACGAAATGAGAGTCCCAGGCTCTCTGATGCTTGCAAATTGCTCTAATTAGCACCCTGACATATGGAACTTAGGAGTTTAAAAATGTGGACCAAGATCACAGCCTCCTAGACAAAATGCTTCATTTTCAAGCAGAGGAAGAGAGCTCAGAGAGCTGAAAGGATGACTCCTGATCATGTCTTTAGCACCAAACAGGGCCGAGAACGCTATGGAACTTGGTGACCAGTGCTTTGCCCACTAAGTATAACTTATGATGCTGATGTTAAACACAGTTGTAAATCCAGGTTCTACGCCAGTTGGTAATGAAGGCAATATTACTAAAAACCAAAAACCAACCTAAAACTAAAGCCTCTGCTCCAAATTTGCTTCTAAGAATGAGCTTATAACTGAGACCCTTCCTTGGGAGCTGACTCGGGTTGGCTCAGCCTGTTTCCTGGAGGGAGGCCTCCAGAGGGTGGCAGACTCTCCATCTCCTCAGTGCAAGAAAGGAGCTGGACTCCAGTCTCAGAGACATCCTCTGTTCCCTGCCTGGGAATGCACTGCTCTTCCTTCCCTGTCCTTGGGGGAACCTGAGCACTCAGCTGTAACTTTTGTGTATTTACCAACATGCTAGAACCTCACGCTGAAATGTGGAGTATTATTTTTGCAACCTGAAAGCTTTGTACAGGATAGGAACTCAATAAATATCAATATTTATTAAGTAAGTTGTAACTTGGAGTTCAGTTTACACTTAAGTTTAAACTACCACCGTCAGGGTTAATTCTTGTCCAATGTAGGATAGCAAGTATTAATTTTCCCCAAGTTTTCAATCACCTCAGGATACAAAGCAAAATATTTTGGGCAGGAAAATTAGATCAGTTGTTACTTGGGGGAGAAAGAGAAATAACATGAGACTGAGAAAGGTGTATGTGTGGACTATTGCAGTTAGAAGTTTCATTTCTCAAGTTGGGTGATGTACAAATGGATGTTTACTTATCTTAGTTTTTTCCTTATACTGTTCTCAAGTATTTTATTTCCAAAACGGGTTTTACATGATTCTTTTTTTCCCCATTCCCTTCCCTTTCCTTCAACCCTCCTCCCCCTCCTTATTTACAAAACTTTGTTTTCATTTTTCCACTTTTTCCCTCATTTTTAAAATTACATCAAATACAGGTACAAATCTCAAGCTGATGAATGTGATCATTATGTATACCTAAAATGTACCAATAAATGTAATTAATTTAAAAAATTAAATACCTGTAAAAACTGGCTTACCAGAAAATATTTGGAAATAGAATTTCCAAATCTTTAAAGCGTGAGATCCAAGAATGCTACTGTACTAAATCCTATACTTAAATCTTAAAGATTTTATTCTCCTTTTATTAAAGAATTTTTAGTAGTCGTCTTATCTGAAAGATTTTATTTTCTCATTGCTCCCTTTTTCTTTGGCTTTAGCACCAAATAGAAGTAAGTCTGAATGTCAGTTATGCATTCTCCAAGTCCTGGGGCTTTATACCACTTGATACTGTAGTCCTAAGCTCCAGTTTGCTCTCTAATGAAAACAGAGAACCATCACATTTAGTTTGCAGAATTATTGTGCAGATGGATTGAAACAAGGTATGTGAAGCTTTTTCCATGGCATTGAGTACACAGTAGACCTTCAATTAATATGTTTCCTCTTTCCTTTCTATGTCCTTCCACATTTCACCATTTCTTGAGGTTTTGACTTTAAAAGGTATAAAAAAGAAAGACCAGTACAAAATGCTTTCAGGGGTGGATGAGGTTTAGGTGCTTAAGTAATTTCTAAATCCTTTGCTGGCAACTTTCTATAACTTAAGAGACTTGGGTTCTAGTTCTACTTCCATCACCCGCTACTAGTGGAACCCACTAAGCTTCCGTCTTCCTCTGAGGTTGCTTTTTCCTATTCTAAGTGGATTAAATGACATGTTTAGCTTGAAAATTAATAGTTGTCAATAATTTACTAATATGTGCAGCAACCTCCCAATAGATCAGACAACACACCTCCAGTGGGAAGCACTGACCATGGAATTGTGTCCTTGTGAAAAGTACATACAGCCTTCTTCTAAACATCAGACATGGACCCTTGCCTTTCCTTACCTAGGCACTGTCAACCTAGAGCTTTCTTAGGGTTTGGGGTAGCACTCTCAAGGAAGCACTCTCTGTTAGAAGGAGTTCAGAGAGGGCAAGAGGAACAATTCACGGTAAGAATTTTTCCTTGCATTTCTTGTCAAACTGAAAGTGCCATACTTTTAGAGTCCAATAAAAACTTTTTTTTTTTTAAAAGATAGAGATTGCGAGAAAGAACAGAGTAAAAATACTCTGAAATAAGTATATTCAGAGGGAGGGGTTGTGTCTTGGGGAAAATTACAATGGTGGAGGAAAGAGGTAGGGAAAACCTCCCTCAGCCCCATATTTTTTTACCCAGGTGCCATCTAGCTTAAGTGATCTGGAGACTCAAGGGAAATTCATGAGAAGACCTTGCAGAGAAAGAGCAACCTGCTTGCATCTTGCCTGTGTGGGATTTACATGCTGACACTAATTGTATTTCCTTGCGTGGATGCTCCTCCCTCCACCCATCCTCCTCTTCTATGTTGTCCTGGGCCTCTGCAGCTGTGCTTCTCAGGCTCCCAAACTGGCTGCATGTCCACCTCATCATCTGGCTGTGCCAGGCCCTAGGGATGGGGTCGGTAGGGGCGTGGCTACTGTTGGTGATGACCTGGACCATTGCAGTGGTGAAGACATACATCAGTTCCCCCAAACTAATAGCTTCATGCAGAATTTTTTACAATTAAGAAAAACATTAAAACCTTGAATAGATCTAATTAAACTCTTTCCAAAATTCCAAGGCTCACTGTTTATTTTTCAAAAAAAAGTTGGGTTTATTTTAAAATTCTTGGTTGACTACACTCTCCTCTCCTCCCCATCCCTTAACTACGCAAACAACAAAAGAACACAAGCCGGGAATAGCTCCTTGCCTTTGTGTAGGAGGGCTTTGCAAAGCACAATCTCTCCTCTCTTAAGATAACTGAGTAAAGCATTTGCTTCCTTGCTTTTGGCTGACAGGACCACTTCATCACTGAGATGCTAATTAAATTGCTCAAATTCACACCAACAACTTAGAGCAGAACCAAGCCTAGGACCCAGAAGAAAAGACCACACGTCAGGACCGATTTCTAAGCATCCATTATTTGACATATAAATGGTACCTGCAGGTACTGGCAGGAGCGTTCTTGTTGACACGACTCAGACTTCACCATGGCCTGGTCCATGTTCACAGAGGCTTTCTGGTAAACCTCCCGGGCCCGACTCACAGTGAGGGTAGAGGACCAGGCACTCTTCTTTAGGAGTGGGGCATCCAGGTTCACGGGCAGGTTGGCGCAGGTGGAGCACTTGACGTCATTGTTACTCCGGGAAGCCTTCACTGCCTGCTCGCTGAGGGTGTTGTAGGCCTCCATGAAGTACTGGGAGGTTGCGCGGTCAGGGCACCTGCCCATAGTCATCACACCTGAGGGCGCATGGTAGATACACATGTCGCCGTCGAGGTTGTCGTCAGAACTCCACCAGCCGGGTGAGGAGGTGGAGGTGGGTGTGGCATTGGACCGGGTTTTGGGCTCCACCCTCCGCTCCTTGCTCTTGCTGCGCTTGCCGTACCTCACGGTCTGTGTCTCGTCAGGGCTGGCCTTGCCCCCATTGACGCTGCCCTTAGACGGCCCCTCCAGGGAGTGTGACTTGGTGAAGAGCTTCTGGACCGAGTGGACCAGGTGCCGGATGCGCCCAGGGCTGTCGCTGCGGTGCTCCACGGCGGTGCGCTTGTACTGGAGCGTGTGGTAGCCATCCCGGTTGAGGGGTAGCTGCCTCTCAAACTGGTCCAGCAGATTGGCAGGTAGGCGGTTCGCCTTGGTGGCCAGTGTGCGTGGCACCAGGGCGCACTCTTCCTTGAGCTCCTGCTGCGAGGCGTAGTGCCTGCGCGGGAAGGTGCTGCTGGCCAGGGGGTCACTGAAGGGGCCTCCGCACTCAGCCTGGAAGGAGTTGCGCTGTGTGTAGTAAGGGTGGTCGGCGGGGTGGTGCTCCACAGGGCTCAGCAGGTATGGCTTGCGGTCTGAGTGGTGGGACAGCGAGTCACAGGCCGAGTCACAGGTGATCCCGTGGTGATGGCTGCGGCTGCCGGATAACCCTTTCATTGCTGATGGCGGGCAACCACGGGGGGCGTGGGCACCCCGTCCTTAAGTTCTGGACCCGTCTTGGGTGAAGGCCTGAGGGAATGAACAAGAGAGGAAAGATGGTTAGTGCTCCCTGGGTACCCACACACTGCTCATTTTGAGGGTGCTGCCTGCCATGGGGCTGGGTTACTGGGAGAAATTAACTGCTGTCTCCACAAACAGCTGTGCTGCACTGTAGGAAAAGGGCTGTCACTTGTGTGGTGGGGGACAGCTCCCTCCTGAGCCAGAGCTGAGAGATGGTTGCGCTGGGAAAAGGAGAGCGTAAGATGCTAAATGCCTGACAAATTATTTGAAAGAGTATGTTATGGTTTTAGATGTAGAATGTCCCCTCCAAATCTCATGTATTCGGAGATGGGGCTTTTGGAGAGTAACTGGGTCATGGAGGTGCTACACTTATCAGTGGATTCATCCATGGAGGAGTATGTAGCCAAATGCGCTGTGAAAAGGAGGAGCCTGGACAGAAGACAGGGGTCACTACACTGATTTGGAAGGGTGCATTCATTCTCCACCCTTGTTGTTCCCTTCACTCTCTGCTTCATGACTGTCATGAGGTAGCATGTTTCCTCTGCCATGGCCTTGCACCATGCCGTCTCCACCTTGGAGCCAGCTTACCATGGACTGGTTGCTTTGAAACTGTGAGCCAAAATAAACTTCTCTTCTAAGCTGCAGATGTCAGGTAATCTGTCCCAGCCACAGGTGTGTGACTACACAGAGTGACTCTGTCTTCCCCTATCATTCCAATAACTGAATGTCTCTTTCCTTTACTTCTCTGATTTTATCTTTAACTATATGTTGATCCTAAAGCTTCCATACACAAAGGTGTAGGGTCCTGTGCAAAGCCTTTGGCAGCAACCCTGGCAGACAGGATCTTGTCCTTTTGCAACATCTAATGCACACTTTAAAGAAGCTACACAATAGTTTCTGGCTGTCCCTTCTAGCTGAAGTTCCTCACAGCCAGGATTACTTCTTAGTCACTTTTATGACGCCCTATCTAGCGCTGAGGCAACCCTGTGGGGAGGCAGCAAACCCTCCCTACGTGGGCACAAGAATGTGAGCGAAACACAAGATGAATGAAAGGAAGACAACAGAGCTTTTTCTATCTTTTTTTGTGTGTACCAGGAAGATACTACGCCACTGAGCTATATCCCTGGCCCTGTGCAATTTTGTGGGAACAATCACAGCACACAGACAATGGACTCCCTGTTAGTCAGAGCTGAGAGGAGTAAGGGTGTGGCAAGTAAATCTGAGAGGGAGAGAAAACCTGTCAGTGTCTTTCTGTCATCGGAGGGTCAAGGGCATCCTCTAAGCAAACTAAATGGAGAAAGGGGGCCTGAGTTGACTAATCTGAGTATCATAATATCTCCTCTTCCTGTTCATCATGTTTGGGATCTAAATGTTCACAAATGCCCATTTGTTGAAGGCTTGGTGCCCAACCTACGGTGCTACTGGCAGGTGGTAGAGCTTAGGAAGTAGCCCTTAGTTGGAGGCAGTTAGGGCACTGGGGTGTGCTCTTGAGGGGGACAGTGTGACCCTGGCTCTTCCTTCATTTCTTGGCCACTATGAGGTCAACACATTTCCTGTGCCACATACTCCCACCATGATGTCTGCTGCCCACAGACCCAAGCAACAGGGCCAAGAGACCATAGGCTGGAGTCTCTGAGACCCTGAGCCAAAAAATCTTTCCCCCTTATTATGGCTACTCTTGTTGGGCATTTTGTCACAACACTGGAAAGCTGACCAACACATTGGTTTAAGGGTTCTGACTAAATTTTCACAAGTTATAGCAAAGTGCCCAAAGGAAAGGTCTCTGAGAAGTGTCCTGGGGTGTGGGTGGAGAACCAGGTCTCCTGTTCAGGTCCTTTTGAAGGTAATTGGCAGAACCCCATGGTAGGAACTCATGGCAACTTCATCCCCAAGCTCTGGTCTTCCCCATGCTTTAGTTACAGACATTTTGATTCCACCATGGCAGAGTATCTTTTGATTTTCATTTGTGTTCTTCAGATGTTGAGTGTGGTTCTATGGAGAGCCTGATTTTTTTAAAGCTTACCACAGTATAAAAATTGCCATAAGAGCTATCCTGGAGAGACAATGTGACTTTCCAAAACACGCCAAATGTCATTTCAGATATTTAAAGAAAGATAAATGGATATTAATTAAACAATAAAACATTCACACCTGCACCTGGCTTTATGAGAAAGGTCTGACTTTATGGACTCTTGAGCAGTAAGGTCTTGTCTATTTTATGGGACATACTGCATCTGTGAGCTTACGACAGTGCTGGGAGTTGCTGTCCATCCTCTGTGAAGCTCCTTTCTTCCTCCCGCTCTCTAACTCTCTGGACTAATAGTTGAGGACAATGGACATGAGATTTTAATTACTGGAGTTTTTGAAATTGGTTAGCCTCCTAAATGAGCCTCTGAGGGTAGATACTTATTTCACCTACCCAGGGTCTAGCAAAGTGCCATCCTATATGATGGTGGGAATATGGTAAACCACTTGTGCAGTGAGTTAGTTCATTAATACAAATTTCTTAAAGTGGTCCATGCTGTGATTTGAGTAGCATCCGCTTAAAGGAAACATGATGGTGTGGCAAGGGAAGGACCAGAGCCAAGGGAAGGTATCTGAGAATCAGCGGGGATCACTTCAGTGGTTTTCAGAGTGAGTCAAGAGGTAGGCAGGTGAGTAAATGTTCCTTCTGTAAATAATATCCTGGAAGTTAAAGTCTGGGGAGTTTTCTTGGCTTCGGGACCACACGATACCTAGGCAGAAGACGTGTGAATCAGTGTGTTTGTAAGCTTTTCCCCATGATTGTGACAAATACGTAAGACAACAACTTAACAGAGGAAAGGGTTATTTTGGCTCAGGGTTCCAGAGATTTCAGTTCATGGTCATTTGGCCATGTTCCTTTGGCCTCTGGCAGCATAAGACATCATGGTGGGAGCACATGGTAGAGAGGCTGCTGGTGAACGAGAGAAAGGAAGGTGCAGTGTCCCAACACGCCCTCTAAGACCCTCCCCCAATGACTTCACTTCCTTCCACTGAGCCCCACCTCCTAAAGGTTCTACCACCTCTCAATAGTGCCACAAGCTGGTGACAAAGCCTGTAGTGTAGGGGCCTTTAGGGTTCAGGCTATGACAAGGGGAAGAGCCTGTAGGTAAAAACCTACTCACAGAGACGCTTGTGAGAAAAGAAAGCTGGGCTATTTTCCTATGAAGTTACGATTCCAGGTACAGGTTATGATGAGGAAAGATTTAAGAGACAAACACCTGTTTTTAGCAAAACTATGGCACAAAGTGATATATGGGAAAGTCTGTCTTTGTAAGGCAGGCCCCATTGAAGGTATTTTTGCCTTTCAAATGTGGACTTAAAAACAAAAGCAATAATCCAGCAGGTTTATAGCCACATAGTAAGGCTTATGATTACATAGACTAGAGCCTCAATATAAAATAACAGGTGATACTGCTTCAAGCTTTAATTTTGAAGCATCTAGGGCTTAGGTAGATATTTTGTACTAAATAAAATGTGAAACTTGCAAGAGCTGAAAACCTGAATTATATGTTTTTATTCCAAAATGTACAAGATTATTTTAATCAGGTATTCAACACTTTTCTTTAATATATGAGCAGCATTGTATGTAAGCTGATGTTACCTAAGGATAAGCAGAGGAAATGAAGAGTCTTTTAAGGGCATTTTAATGATGAATTAAGTTAAGTGGTGTAACTAATGATAATTTCCGTAAACTAAACATACACAGTATGATATTTACTAAAATTTCAACATAGTGAAAAGCACCTATACTTTCTTAGTACATAAGAAATTGCACCAAGATAAATAAGTGAACTTGCTTTCTTCTTAATACTTGAAAATTTGTTCCCTTTTCCTCTCTGATATGGTCAAATAAGGTCATAAAAATGGTGATAAACAATCTAAACATGTGTAAATACTAAAGCTTTGTCAGTGTCAAATAAATGACAATAGTACACTGGTTCTTTCTGTAGATAATTGTGGCCCTCTTCTACCTTCTTGTTACTTTCAAAGGAAAACATCAATTTGCAGTTATAAAGTACAGCAATGTATTTGGTAGCTTCCTGATGAGCAGGGGCAGCTGCCATTGATAATGGCTGAACAGCTGTCCCTGATGTCTCTGCGGAGGTCTTGATATTTCTGGTCTCCTTCATTTTCCTATGGCCTGACTCTAAAAGTCCTTTTCCAGCCCATTTGTCTCTGTTACTTCTCCTTTTCCCTCTCCTAATGTCTGTAAGTGACCTCCACAGGCTCCACTGGCTTCCCCTGTTGTGTGAACAACAGCATCAGTAAAAGGCACTTGCTGAGCTTTATCCCCTGTCAACAGTCCATGAACTGCTGCTGCTGCTGTAAAGATGACCAACAGCCTCTAATGCATCCCTACCCACCACAGGGCTTAGGATGTGTCAGAGAGGCATGAGATCACCATAAATAAAGCTCAATAATGATTCTCCTTATTCTGCCCATTCTTAGAGGAAAGCTGCAGGTCCCTGAGTTAGATTTCAATGAGCTGACACAATTTCTGAAGATAGAAAGGGAAACTGCCCTTTATGCTGTGAAAGAATGTGGAGTGTGGTCAACATGCCTTTATGAAGGTTTCCATGGCTACAGAGATTAGCTTTTGCTTTTTCATGATGACTTTAAAGTTATGCTTTGTTGTCCTGCTAAGTTCAACATACCATCAGATCCTATGTCCTAATGTTTGGCTTGGACAGTCTCTTGATAGCATTGATGACCAAGAGATGAACTCAGCGTGAGAGGCCCCATGGTTTTATGGAGCTCCCACACCTGGAAAGGAAGTGCAGCTGCACACATCATGACTAAAGCAAGGATGATCAAGAGAAGTAAAGGAAATTCTCAAGGTAGGCAGTTCATTAGACCCAGGGAAACAAAGAAACCACATCCTAGAAAATGCTGACAAGGGGAAATAGCCTTGGCAAAGTGGCCAGGCTTTATTTCATTCTGATGCTTGTGCATGCCTTTATTTAGAGCAGCTGTTCTTGATTTTCTGTTTCCAACTAAAAGCCTTTCCCTGTTTTATTTAGTAAAGACTGACGGGGGAGCGATCACAACTTGCTTTGGAAACAACATGATGGTGGCCGCTACCCCAGAGTGTTTCGATCTGTGGAGGTGCCTGGAAGTATCCATGTCTTTTCAGAGTTAAGTCATGTGATCTGCCTGTGAAAGCTGTCACATTCAACTGAGGAAAAAGGAAAGACGCTCTTATCAAAAGTACAAAGTAGACCCTGAAGAATGACTACTTTTCCAGTCTTGCTGGATGACCACAGGTGACGATTTGTGACTACTGGAATATAACTGGATATGGCCCATGCAATTTCTGGGACAGACTCTAAAGTGGAGGCCGGACCCTTCTTTTCTCTCTTCCTGGGGGCAAAGGAGATTTGAAGAGCTGGATGAACAGCAACCCTGTTCTAGGAGGTTGAGATTATAGTTAGAGGGGGAGAGAGGCACAGAATAAAAGTGCTGGCCCCTGTGGAATACAAGGCCAAGCGGGCCCAGGTACGTCTGTACTTGTTTCTGTGCAGTGAAGCAGACTTCTGTTTTGTTTTCACAGCTGTTGTTTTTGCTTTCTGTCACTTTGTTTCCTGAATCTTGCATCTGAACCTAGTCCTGCAGGGGACAGGGGGCTGTGCTGAGCTCTGTTGGGATGCTTCTCCCCTGGGCATGGCCATCTGTGTTCCAAAGGTGTCTTTGTTTGTCCTTAGGAAAGGATTGAGGGCAGGGAGCAAGAAGATGAAAAGGAAGCAGTTAGTTCTTACTGGGGAAGTTGATGGGGGAATTTTGCAAGAGGGATAGGAGCCCTGCAAGCCCGGGATGATGGTGTTTCCCAGGTCAGACCTCCTGGCCCACACAGGTATGTTCCTAACACAGTCCGAACACACAGATGGGCTTTTTCTGCAAAGACAATTCTCTGCACCGAAGAGCAGATTTCCACGAGGAATTTTTCCCTCCATTTATAATAAAACCCAATAATATGGGGATAAAAAATGATGACTGATTTGATTGCTCAACAACCAGATGATGTTAAGTAAACTTATTTTAGGTAAAGGAATGCACTACTAAAAATGAGGCTGTGGCATCATGGGCATTAACAGAGGGGAAGGGGGAGTCAACATCGCTCAAAGACCACTTTGGGGATGTGATTTGAATTATAGTTGCAAAGGGTCACTGAATGCCACCTTCTTTCGCTTTTCCAGGCTTTTTTACTTAAAGATTTTCACACATTGTTGCTATGACTTGAGTGTTTGTCCCAAGTTTCATCTGTGGGGAGCCCAGACTTTTAAGGGGCACAGCCAGGTGGGAGCTCTTGATACTGACCCCCACCTCTGTTTCCTGTCTCTTCATACGACCTCTCCTGCTCTTGCTGTTGTGGTTCCATGAGCCATAATGTGATGTAGCCAGAGGGATTCTCATGGAAACTGGCACCATGTTATTTAGTGTCTCAGGCTCCTGAAGGGTGAGCTAAATAAACTTCTTTTCTTTATAAGAATAAACCTCAGGTATTTCATTACAGTAACATAACCGGACATACACAGTTGTGTACTTAAAAGCATAGAAATACTATTAGAACACTTTTGAATAAGCACAGCCAGAAATATGCCAATTACATTACTCAAAGCACAACACTAAGCCACTTCAGAGGTGCAGAATGTATTTTGGCTTTTCATTAACATTGATTGCTATCCTCATCATTTGCAGTTTGATTTTGTTTGTGAACACCTCCTTCCGTCAGCCTGCTCTTGCAAATAAATGCCTTTGGAGCTATTTTCCTTTGAAAGGACATGGAATTGTACAGAAACCAAAGTGAAACAACAACTTGAACCTTCTCCAATTTGGTCACAGTAGGGAGCATAATTACAGTCACCTTTGTCTCCATACAAAGCTTTAAAAAGTACTTGTATAACAGTTTTTGAAAATAGAACAGTGGAGTACAGTCTCTTGAGAAATGGCTAATAGAGCATCATTCCTACTGGTGGGTGCTTATCACTGGTTGACCCAAAATGTCACAGGATTTAGGAGAGGATTTTCATGCATAGATAATTCAGACAGCAAATTGTAAAACATCATCACATTATTTTGGCTTGAGATAGGTAGAGGTGACAGTCCTGATTCTATGGGAACTTGATGACATGTTCCCCATGGAATTGTTCTTCTTAGATTTCCGGAGCAGGGTGGATTACCTCAGCTAAAGCCCCAGATGGGTTCCCTTGGGTGTAAGCTAAGAGAATGGGGTCACCATGGCCTCCATGGCCAGCAGTCCTTCGGGAGGCATTGTGGGAAGGACACCTTATCTCATAGGGATACAATTGTTATGTGCAGAATATTCAATAGAAGGCAAAACTATCAGTGTTTATTTAAAAAAATTGGAAAAAACTTGGAAGCCACTGATGAATCTGAGAGAGTCAAAGAACAATGGCAGACTAAAGCTCTTGAAGAGGCTCCCAGGACAGCCATGACAGAAGAGGGGAATATAAAAACAATGTCAGTCGACACACCACATAACTTTAGGCAGTGGAAATAGCTTCTGTTGCAAACCAAGTTATTTTTGTCTGTGTCTCTCCTAAGCAGCTGAAGAGCTTTGTGAACACATTCTGGCCTGTTCTAGACAAGCTACTTCACAGCAAGATTATAGATACATTTACCTGGCTCAAATTTTCTCTTATAAATTCCTTTTTTATAAACACGTTTTTTAAAAATGAAGTTTGTTATACAAATCTGATCTACTGACTCTAGAATTTCCAAGAGTCCCCATAAGGAAGCCTTTTTGTGGTAGCCGTGTAGCTGACACCTGCTTTTGGGCAGTCCTTCCAGACTCATGGTATCTGCTGAGGGTGTTCTACCAGGCTAGGAAGGCAGCCACCAAGTCTCTAAGCTCATGGAACAGGGTTTGAAGACCAAACTGAGGGCATCTGTGGAGAGATCTAACTGAACTAATCAGATGTGCCATCTGGGCGATTCCATGGGCATATCTTAGAGTCACTGGGTGGGCTTATGTGCCAGCTCAAGAAGAGTGGCCTGTGTTAGCAGCGTATGAAGCCAGAGTTGTCTGCAGTGAAACCACAAGCAGCAGAAGTCAAGGGTGCTGCATGGGAAGTAGTACAGAGAGCTGAGAGGAATCAGCCCAGAAGCCATGCTGCCCCAGGGAAAGACAGAGGAAGTGTAGAGTCAGGCTAGCTCCCTGCCCAGAGTGGCTGAAATCTTGAAGTAATCTACAGGGGGAACCATCCACATAGGCCTACAAAACTTATTCAAGGAAAGAGGACCCTTCTTCAGAGCTGGGGAGATGACAGGCTCACTAGAAACATCACCAGTGTGGTCTACACCCAAGTGAGACCCAAAGTGAGTCAGCCTCACAAGGATCCCCCATCAAAATTGGTGGAAGCTGGTTTAAGTGTTTACTGACTCTGACAAATTATGCACACTCATTCTGATTTTGCATTCACTCTTTCAAAACTCTCATAATGGCTCATCTGCATAAGAAAGAGGTTGTCAGACTGCGATGACAAGCAAAAAACACAAAATGACACCCAGGATTTGGAGGCAGATTTATTTATGTTGATGGGCACTGCCTGTGGTCATTCCCAGATTATCAGGCCATGATCTCTGGTGGGCTAGGGCTTACATTGGATAGGCACGCAGGAAGTACAGAGGCAGAATGGCTTGTCAATTGGGGATTGGTTTATATAATGTGCATCATAGTGACCAGCTGTGCACCACAGTGACCAGCCATTTCTAAGAGACAGAAGCAACCAGAACTGGAATAGAAAATATTACCTGGGCAGCTAAGAAACCAAAGTGCACTGGCTGGGTGGGACTTTCTGCTACATTTCCCATCTCTTTTAGTTTCCATGGAAAATCTTTTCTAGGCATATTACATGTGATTTTCTGAGAAAAGGTCCAATTAAAATTTAGGTCTATCTGTTTATAACATTACTTTGGCAAGGTAGTGAGGGACTTAATCTGATCTAGAAGAGTATCTGATCTAGGAGAGTGTCCAATGCGCCTGAGACACTCATCAAATCTTGGTCAAGTGTTTGATTGTTTTATTCACTTCAGGAGCATTTAAGGCAAAAACCACAGCTAGCAGGGAGCAGGGAAGCAAGGACTGGGGTGAGTAACCTGAAAAGATACAAAGATCAAGGGGAATAGATACGGAGCAATCCTGTGGACTTTGTCCTCAAGCTTCAGTCATGAGTAGACTGGTCAGCATCCAGAGGGACCAAAACAGGGCTTTGAGTACATCATCTCTTCAGAGTGAGCTGTCTGGTCCAGGTAAATTTTATAGCAGATCTAGGGCTGGATTTCTGAAGTAATAGCTGACACCTGCTATTAGGTGGGAGGAGAGTTTTCAGAACTTGTAGAGGGAGTTAATATGTACCTGGGTTATATGTGTATGCAGAAATGTCCACAGATATAGCTGGTCTTTTAGTTGGTTACAAGCTGTTTTTTTTTTAACTTTTGTAGAACTTTGTGGTCTGTGTGCTGTAAGTAGTTTTTATTTAATCTAGTTTTTGAGTTACCTCTGCTACAAATACAGGCCCATTGTTACTGCCAGTGATCAAGGTAGGTCATATCTAGGGATGATTTTTTTTACAGCAGGACCCTACAAACTTTTACCGTCTTCTCAGTACAGGTAGAGAATGGTAGGTTGGGGTCGTTGACACAGACGCTGAAGCCTAAGCTGGCTGCAGCGATACAGGTGCCAGTGCAGTGGCTGAAGCTTGCAGAACATGTGGTGGGGGCAGGTCTGGTGGCTGGAGTTGATGTTTTAGTCAGTCAGATCCCCAGAGGGGCTTTAGGCCTCTGGACCAGATTATTGAGTTGTTAGTGGCAGGTTCCAGACAGCACCAGGAAGTAGTTTTCTGTGTAGATCATCCTTGCAGGAGAGTTTTGGCCAAACTAGTTTTGTCCAAGGTGACCACAGAATATCTAGCCTGTTGGACTTCATTCCTAGTAGAGCTACTTCAATTTGTAAACATGGTGTACTCAGTATCTGTCGAGGGCAGGGTCCTTTTTTTTAGAACAGTTCATCCCAGTACAGTATGTGACACCTGGACTGTTAGATCTTGGTCTAAGATGGTCTTGTCAGCTTTCTTAATCAGAAGAACAGTGGCTGTTACATGGAGGCAGTGCTTACCAATCAGATCCAAGTATTTACACAGGTAGGCCCACTGGGCACTCCCAGGGGCTGACAGTGTGAGCAAGCATCATTCATTTTGTGAACTCAAGATCTAGATTCTATAGAAGCCCATGGCTCCAAGAAAGTTGTGGAGTCTCTTTTGTAAACAGTGTCTGCCAGATATTGTAGTAGAGCTTTTTGTACCTTTTCAACAAAGGTAGATTGGGTGTCATCAATCACAAGTATTTTGATCAGCTGTGAGGGCTTCTGTAAAGAGGGTAAACAAAGTTTTGAAACTCTGGGAGGTTGAGTCCATGTCAGTTAGCTTTTGAGTCCAGACCTGGGGTCTTTACATTTAAAGGCTAAAAGGGGCTGGCTGACAGGAGCCAATCAAAGGCAGAAGAAGGCATTCTTTAGGTCTAGGCAGGTGTACCAGCAGGTTGCGGGTGACTGAAGACTGAGGCAACATATACAAAGGGTGATCTTGGTGGTATAGGCAGTTTGGAGAACTTAAACTGGCTTTGAAGATAGAAGTTGCCTTGTCGGTATGGAGATCTTCCAAGGTGATTAACAGTCTATCAGGTTGATGTGCGGCTGGATACCTGTTTCTATTTCCTGTGACATGTGATAGCAACAAAGGTCAAGGTGAAGCGGCATGGTTGATGGCTGGGCCTGGAGGTGTCTTGAGTTTATACATCTGGGAGGAGAGTTTTCAGAACTTCAGGATTGTGGTTATCTGTCTCAGGCTGATGCAGGCGTCATGTTTCTCCCAGGGAACTGGCAGAGTTGAAAGTGCAGGATTAAATGAGAGGGAGATTAACTGGCTTGGTGCAAAACAGATGGTTGCTTCTAACTTGAAGAGGAGGTCTCTTCCCAGAAGAGGTATGGGGACTGGCTTATAAAGGAATTCATGTTTGGTGAGATGAGCTCCTAGGCTGCAAGTTTGTGCCTGGCAGAAGGGGCAAGAGGCAAGAGTCCCAGTTGCCCCTTTGATGGCACCATGGACTCACAGTGGCCCAGCTGAAGAAGGGAGCCCAGTCTGCCTTGATCTAGATTAAAGCTTTAGAGAGTTCTTTTTTTTTTTTTTTTTTTTTTTTTAGTGTTCATAGTCCTTATAACTCATAGGCAGAGAGTAGGGTTGTTTATCAGACTGGATTTTCTTACAGACATCAGGTACCTTTTTTTAAAGTCAGGTTTCTGGGTAACAGTAGTTAATGGGCTTTTTACCCCTCCTCGATATCTTTGAGAGGTGCTTGACGGGGTTATTTTTAGGTAAAGTGACCTTTGGAAAGGCCAGGGGAACCTCATTCATCAGGGCCAATAGTCCAAGTTTCCTCAATCAAAATGTAGAACTCGGAATTGCTGGCAGTCATTTTGGGTGGGGGTTAGATGAAGCTGTTTGACCAGGATAGACACATACCTGGGGGTGGTGTGTGTGTGTGTGTGTGGCCAAATGTAGGAAACAGCTAGCTAGAACCAGTTCAACCGGCTAGAAGTAGACAAGTTGGGAGTGGAAATGAAGTTATACATGTTGGTAGCAACTGCTGTGGCCAATGAAGGTGCCAAGGTGGAATTCTCAGGAAGAATGGGCCTCTTTTTTTTTTTTTTCCTTTGAGATGCAGGAAACAGTTTGGGTTCATTTTTAACTACATAAAAGCTCCTTTACCTCCAGTCAGGGACTGTGGAATTAATTAATTCCTATCTTTAACTTCCTATGTGTGTGTTCTGTACTCTTAAATGATGGCACAACAGACTAAAGGTGGGTGTCCTTCAGAAAGAGACCATTCAGATACCTGCCTGGTTGCACCCCTTGTGCGGACTTAGGCACGATTAAGCTAAGGAGGGTATGAGGCCTCCATTATGCTATATGTAGATCACCATGGAACCATAGGTGATGGCCAAATGAACCACTGAGACCAGTGCTTCCCAGTCGTGGTGCACAAATGGAGCAGCCTGTTGCTTACGCTGTCCAGTCTACTTACTCACACAGTCATTCAAAAGGCACTCAAGGTTAAAACTTTCCAACCCCCTTCCCTTGGGGGCAGTCCTGACTAATGAGAGGTGATCAATCTCCCCTTCTGCTTGAGCTGAACAGGACCTACCGACAGACTAACTGGGGTGCCACCAGGGGATTTTACCATAGTCAGGCAGGCAGGCAGGCAGGCAGACAGACAGACAGACATATTTTGTCCTCCTCCTTTTGGGATCTGATGTGAGCTGCTCAAGCAGGGAGAAAGGAATCTTTCTCCAGATCTCTGAGGGGATGAGAAATCTCAAGGGCAGACCTTCCTGTTAGGACCTGGAGAGGTCCTTGATAAGTCACAAGGCAGCCAGCCTCACTCCCGTGGGAAAACTTTAACTCTCAATATTTCTCTAGTTCCCTTACCTGTTCCACTTCAGTTCCCCTTGGCCACAAAAGCTGCCCCCGCCCTCATTCGCTCTGGCAGTTCACCTGCTCGGGTCATTCTGACATGGGCAACTCCTGCCGTTCAGGCTTCTGGCCTGGATACCCTCCCAGCCGCTCAGGGCTCAGCCTGTTCTGGCCCAGAGACATCTCCTCACTCCGCCCCACCCCACCAGAAAAGAGCTTAAAGGCCCACGCTTTCCTCAGCTCGGGGCTACCTTGGTCCGCTAGGTAGCCTGCTGCTCTGTCCCTCCCCCAGTAAAGACTTCTCTCGTGTCAGAAGGTCTGGTCTGGTTCCGTGTGGGCTCTCAGTTTCTATCAGTCCTTGCTCTGTCCACGAGGGCCTTGACTGGTGGCCGAAGAGGTTAGCACTGTCAGTCTTCCTAGCCAACACACCAGATACAATGGCAAGCAGAAACACCAAAACAACACCCAGGGTTTGAAGGCAGATTTATTTATATTGACCAGCACTGATCAGGATTACTCACAGATCATGAGACCCTGATCTCTGGTGATCTAGGGCTTACATAGGATGGGCAAGCAGGAAGAACAGAGGCATAATGGCTTGTCAATCGAGGATTTGTTTATACAGTGTGCATCATAGTGAGCTGTTATGCTTCACGGTGGCCAGCTATTTCTAAGAGACAGGAGCAACCAGAACTGGAACAGAAACTGTTATCCAGGTAACTAGGCAACTGAAGTACACTGGCTGGGGCGCCATTTTCTGTGATAAGACAGCAACGAAGAGGGAAGCAGAAGGGTGGACTGCCCCTAGTGCCATCTTTAGCACCCAGCGGGATCCAGCCAGCCTTCCCCAGATTCTGCAATGGTTGTGTTGGTGGCATTTAGCTTCATGCTCCCTTGAACAGTGGTCCTCATTCTGCTCTCATCTTCCCAGCATTTTAAAGTGCCTCATTTACAATCACAACTGATCAAGAAACCGAACTCTGTTTTTAAGATTTTTTCATCTAGGTCTTTCTTCTCCTGAAGATTTATACTCTCAATCTGAAATTTTATATAAACACATTCACTACCAGTAAACTTCCTAAAAGCACATTTGCTGCAGGAGAGAAGAAAACATTTGAGGATTGAAGTCCTGGGAGGAAAGTTTTGACAGATAGAGTGTTAGCCTGTGAGGTTGGAGTCAATATATGCTTTCAGTGTCCTGGCCTGAAGGCAAATCAAATCAATGCACATGAATTTAATTCACTGGCTCTTTAATGAAACTACCTTTCAGCTTTTAGATGGCTCCAGCGGCGATTTCTCCCTTTGCTGCTTCCTCACCTCTCATTCTCAGTTCCATCAGTCCCTCATGGCCCCTTCCTCCCTTCCTGCAGGGGGCGCAGCAGGTCAAATCTTCTTTCATGGGCCCCCTCAGTTCCCCTGCTCTAGGACCCTTCTGTGCCACCCACCTGAACATGTCAGCCAAGGATGGGCGCCTCCGTCTTTTGGCTTTCTTGCACCGTTTCTGCCAGGTGTCATTGGGACGGGAAGGGTGCCATGACAAATTCCCAGTGTCCAACCTCGGCTCTAGCCCCAGAGCTAATTAAGAATTGTATCCTGGCTCTCCTGCTGTGCCAAGCCCTTGAACTCACTTGTTATTTCTCATCAGTGATTTGGTTGGAGAGAGAATGACAGCAACCAAGAAACAGAAGAGAATAAAAAAGGAGTGGCCTCCATGTCTCCAGCAATATTCATCTTCATAAACACGCGCGCCTAGGTTCCAGGCACACGTGGGCTGCCTGGGTCGCATGGCCTCATACTTCTTTCCCAAACGATCCTCTGTGGGAGGAGCAGGACTGTGGCCCCCGTATCCACAGAGGACACATGCTATAAGACATCTATAGAGGCCTGAAACCTCTAATACATGTTATCAAACCCTATGTCCACTGTTTCATTCCTACAAAACTTATCTATGATAAAGTTAATCTATAAATTATGCAGAGTAAGAGATTAAAACAATAATGTACTCTTTTAAGTAACCCCACCATATACCTTTTTTTCTATCCTTATTGAGAACTTTCATCTTGTCACTTAAAGGAAGCACTTTAAGACTTCTTTATTGTATATCAGAACTGACAACAAACAACTTTTGTGCTTAAGGGCCATGGTTAAATAAAATAAGGGTTACTTGAGCAGAGGTATAGTTATACCTTCACAGTTAGTTGGACAACTGAGACAGCTACCAGAAGACAAACAGGTAGGTTGCATCTACCACAGGCGTACACTGGGACAATTCCCATCCTGAGAAGGGTGCAGCAGGGTTGGAAGAGATTTCATCACACTCCTTAGAGCAGCACACAAGTGAAAAATCATGAATTGTTCACTTATGGAATTTTCCATTTAATATTTTCAGATCATTGTTGACCATGTGTAAAGGAAACCATGGAAAATGAAACTATGAACAGGAAAGACTACTGTATTGTCTGTATAAAAAAAACAGATTTTAAAAATCTTAATAACTTGTCTGTGATCATACAGGTAGTAAATTTTGATCACAGCATGCTCTGAACTATTATGCTTTATTGACATTGTCATTACTTCTAAAACACACACACACACACACACACACACACACACACACATTTTGCATCACAGTACAATTTGTAATGTTGCCTTAATTATTCCTCTCATTGCTGGGGCAAAATACTTGACATTCACAAATTAAAGGAGGAAAGGTTTATTTAGATCATAGTTTATAGAGGTTTCAGTCCATCATCGGCTGCATCCAAGGTATAGTTTCATCACAGAGGAGAAACAGTTCATGGTGTGGCAGGCAAAAAGCAGCAGCAAGCAGCAGCAGAGGTGAGCAAGTCTGATAACTTCTGTCCCTTTATTTTCCATCCAGGCTACAAACCTATGGATTGTTGCTACCAACATCCAGGGTGGAGCCTCCATTATCCACACATAGAACCACACTAAACCCATTTAGTTATCACAAACCCTGAGTCCCAGTATCACACACCGTAATCCAGTGTTACACACCCATGATCCAGTCACCTCCTAAAAGCCCTACCCATGAGTGCACAAGGCTTTGAGTGAGCATCTAGATACAAGCCACAATGAATATCATCTTTGTTACCACATCATACCATTCATTAGCACTGCATTCTTCCCAGAGCCCTACAGCCTTATGAAATAATCTAAACCTTTCCATATGACCCAAAGGTGGGCCATTTGTGATCTGTGTCTTCACTCTTTTGCCCCATGGTCCAGCATTCCTAGACTTTTTGTATTCTTCCATGTGTTCCATTCTTCTCATTGCTTTTTCTTTGTGTCTCTAGAATACTCCTGACCTCTTAGCAAGTTTTTACTTCTCTTTCATGAATAGGTATGAATCTAGTCTCCTCCTCAAATATTCCCTGCTGAAGGAAACATGGGAGATAACAAGCCATATCTAATTTATGACTTAGTTGAGAAAATAAATCATAGCAACCCGAACAATCAGAAAATAATACAAGTTGGAATCTAATCAAACACTAGACTGTGTGGTACACGTTGTACATGGAATGTGCCAAGTAAGAAAGTTTGGAGAAAAGAAGTCCAGATGATGCAAAAATTAAGGAGTGCTAAGACATCTCAGTTTAGGAGGCTGAGCTGGTTCACAGTAGCACATTGGTCAAAAGTGAGGCTCTGAGCAGAGTCTGCAGTGTCTGCTTTATATTCTGTTCAGCTCTAAACGCTGCATCTCTCTCCTGGCTCTTTGAAGGCAGCCCCTTCGACCTTAGATCTAGTCTTCAATGATGCTCTTCTGCTGGAGCTAAGTTGCCTGAGAGGCACAAGCTGGACCTTGCTCTTTGTCCTTCTGCTGGGCTCCTTCCACTGCACTGCTCTTAGATATTAGGCCCCCAGCCTGCCTGAGGGTGTTTACACTGGCCTTGGCTTTTGCTATGCTGTGGTCAGTTGAAGATGATAGACTTGAAAGGGTAGCATATGAAAGGTTCCATGGGGCAAGTGCCCCTCAGGTTTTAGGGTAGCAAAACCATGTGCCAACATCTGCCTTCTGTCCTGGGGATATCTACATTACTCTTGTCACAAGAGTATGTGTTCATAGCAGCCAGCATGTGCTCCCCACCCCTCGGGTTGGATGTCGCAAGGCAGTTGGGGAATTTATGGTAAAAGAGTAAAGGTTCTATTATTATTATTATTATTAATTATTGCTTTTACTGTACTTTCATTATATCTCCCTTAGCTCCTCACTGCATTCCTTTTCATGATATATGTGGTATTGTAAATCACGTAAACTCTTTGTGGAAACAAATTACAGTATAGGTGGCAAATTGTCATCTATCCAGACAGCTCTAGAGCATGTAAAACGTGAATGTTCTGTTAATATATACCTTTTCTCCACTGGATACCATCACTTGATCATCACAGTGGTTCTCAGACTTGAGTGAGCAACAGAATTGGCAGGGCGGCTGGTTCAGGGCCAGATTGCTGGACTCGCCCATGGAGTCCCTGGATGTCCGGGCTGCTGATTACACTTTGAGAGCATCTGAACTGGAGTCTCTGTTTCTCATATCTGTGATTCTTCCCAGAACACACACTGTGCTTTTCTCTAGTAGGTTCAACGCATGCTCTTCCTTCACTCCTCAGCCTAGTTGTTAGTTTTGGGGGACAGGTTTTGTTCAATTCAGTAGGCAGGGGCAGCACAGGCCTCAGGATTCTGTCCCAGGACCTCGCTGATGCTTTCATAGGACCCTGCATATCCCTACTGCTCCTCTGCCCATGGGCACATGCCCCCACAGGGCCACATCTTCTGTAGGCCACACCCTGGTCACCTGCAGCTTCCTACTAACATTTCCTGGGCAAGTTCCCCAAACACAGCAGGCACTCAGTCAATGTGGGCCAAGTCCACACATGGAAGGAAGTCTTGGGCTAGGAAAGGAGATATTTTCATGTAAAAATGTGTTAATCTAAAATACAAGGATGGGAGATCCGGGAGATGGCGACCGGGTGAGCAGCAAGGGAGCGAACCTCCTTAATAAACACCACCAGCTCGAGACAGACTTGGTGAGCGTGAATGCCGGAACCTCGGCTGGGAAGTTTAAACTGGGCGTATTTCTCTGAGATGCCGGGGGAGATGTGGTAGGGCGGACCAGGCTGCCGGGGCGAGACGTGGGAAAGTCCCAGACGCTGGG
>PVLD010022607.1:0-28995 GCA_004027595.1 Dinomys branickii
TTACTGTTCCTTCCAGGCACGGCTGCCCCAGGCTACTGGGGAGACCTTTTCCATGTGCATCCCACCTCCCAACGTCACAGGCTCCCTGCACCTCGGCCACGCCCTCACTGTGGCCATCCAGGACGCGCTTGTGCGCTGGTATGGGCCTGGGGCTGCTGCAGCTACTGGAGGGAAGGTAGAGTGTGGGCGAGGGTGCGGGTCAGCCCGTGAGACCCTGGGCTCCTGCAAAGGTGTTTCTGTTGTAGGCACCGGATGCGAGGGGATCGAGTGCTGTGGGTCCCTGGCTCAGACCATGCAGGAATTGCTACACAAGTGGGTCTTTTCTCACCTTTCCCTCTGGCTGGTTGAAAGTGTATTTGTTCCTCACGCGGCCCGACTCGCTGTTCATTTGCCGCTGACCCGACTGCAGGCTGTGGTGGAGAAGCAGCTGTGGAAGGAGCGGGGAGTGAGGCGACACCAGCTGAGCCGGGAGGAGTTCCTCGGGGCGGTGTGGCAGTGGAAGGAGGCGTGAGTACTCGGGCAGCGCTGCAGGCCGCCAGGGTGGCCGCTGCACCTGTGCCACCCCTCCTTCCGCTCCTGACAGCCTCTGTCCTCTGCACACCCGTACTTCCCGGGAGGTGGGAGCTCTGCAGTGCCTTGGTGCTTGGAAGGGATCCCCAAGCTATTTTTTCCTTCTTTTGGTTTTTATTTTTGTACTAGTACATATTTGGAGCCCGAAATGCTCCTTGTGGAGAGCTGGTGCCTGCACGTCACACGTCTTAATTCATTTTAGCACCACCTTCCCCTCCCTTTCTCAGTCCCTTCCCTTTCAGAGATGATCTATAAACTTTTTCTTATTATCTACCTTGTTTTTATTTTGTTGTTTATATGTAATTTTTGCTTGTTTTAGTTTCAGTTTCAGTAAGTTTTGCTCTGATCTTTATTTTATTTTTTGAGACAGTTCTACCATGCAGTTCAGGTTGGCCTTGAACTCACTTTGTAGCCCAGGCTGGCATCAGACTCACAGAGATCCTCCTTCCTGCCTCAGCCTCCCAAGTGCTGGGATTGCAGGCATGTGCCACCATGCCTGGCTGCTCTGATCTTTTATAATTTCCTTCCTTGCACTAGCTTTGAATTTCGATTATTCTTGTTCTTCTAGGACCTTAAGGTGTGGTGTATCATTAGGGTATTCACTTGGGCTCACTTTGGTTTTTGGATGTTGGCATTGACAGCTGTAAATGCCCCTTTAGGACGGCTTTCACTGTGTCCCATGGATTCTGGTGTGCTGTACAGGCGTTATTGTTCAGCTGTAGCAATTAATTCCTTTATTTTTTTCTGTGACCCACTGACTAAGAGTATATTACTTAATTCCGATATTTCTGTGGTTTCTTTTGCCATTGATTTTTTTTAGTTGCACTGCTCTGCACATATTATCAAAGGTGTACAGTGTACTTCTGGTTCTTCTGTACTATCTTAAGGGTGCCTTATGGGCCGGTGTGTGGTTTGTTCTGGAGAAAGTCCCATGTGCTGCTGAGAAGAATGTGCATGCTGTGGTTGGGTGGAACACTCTTAGATATCTGTTCAATTCATTTGTTCCAAGGTTTGGTTCAACTCTGATATTTCTTTGTTGATTTTTTTAATCTAGTTAATCTATTTCTGCCAGTGTGGTATTGAGGTCCCCCACTATATTTGTACTGATTATCTCTGGTCTTTCACATTCTGTAGCATTTGTTTCATGAAGGTAGGTGTGCCGGTGTGCAGTGCATATATGTTTTTAATTGTTATCTTTTCCTGTTGGGTTGTTTCTTTAACCAGCATGTGGTGACCTTTGCCTCGTCTGATCAGTTTGGCTTGAAGTCCACTTTGTCTGGAAAGGGGGTGGCCATTTCTGTTTGCTTTTGGGTTCCCGTTGCTTCAATTTTTATTCTATGATAATCTCTCTTTGGGTTAAGCATTTTCTTGTGTACAGCATACTAATGGGTTCTTTTTTCTTGATCCATTCTGCCAGTCTGTATCTTTGCTTGTGGAACTGGGACCATTCACACTGAGAAGTATTACTGACAGGTAGCAGCATCTTCCTCTGGTTGCAATATTTTCTGTTGCTTCTGCTTAAGCACTGCCCCTCCCTGGTGTGTTCACTCTGTTAGTCTTTCTCGCATTGGTACCTTCGGTGTCTCTTTCTAGGACATTCTTGAGAATTATTTGGTTTCTTGAGGTGCTGTTTTTCATGGAAAGACCTTGTTTCTCCATCAATTTTGAAAGATAGTTTTGCAGGGTATATCAGTGTGGGTTGGAAGTTGTTTTCTTTTAGAGTTTGAAACACTTCAATCTCCTCTGGCCTTTAAGGTACATGTTGAGAAGTCTGCTGCAATTCTAAGGGTTCACCTTTATAACTGATCTGTTGCTTTTCTCCAGCAACTTTTATGATTCTGTCCTTGTGTTGGACTTCTGGGGTTTTGGCCATGCTGTGTTGTGGAGAGGTTCTTTTCTGATCACGGCTATTTGGGATTTTATATACCTCATTTATCTGTCTAATTCTTTCCCTGTATTTGGAAAGCTTTCTGCTGTTTCTGTAAACAGGCTTTTTATGATTTGTATTGTCTTCTCATTTTCACTAATTTCAGTAAGTTTTAAATTAGTTTTTTTGTGTCACCTAGGAGCCGCTGGACCCGTTTTTCACGTTCCCTTACAGTTCTTAAGGCACCGCTGAATGATTGGCCACATTAGCCATGTCAGCGTCATCTTCTAGTCCTGCCGCTCTGACCGGACACTCCTCACTTTTGCTGCCCATACTTTGCATAGAATTTTTTATCTCCTGGGTTTCTGTTTGGTACCTGTTCAGTGACTCTTAACTTTTTGCTAAACTGGTCATCTTTTAAAAATCACTTTCTTTAGCGTATCTAGCTTTTTAGCGGGGTCTTCTGTAAACTCACTGTTTTGTCTGTTATCTGCTTAATGGGAAAAGTTAACCAGTGCGAAATGAGACAGAGAGAGCAAAGTGAGATAGAGGGGCTTTTAAGGAGTAAAAGGAAATTAATAGAACTGGATAAAAGTGACAGGAAAGAACAAACAAAAAGACGGGAAAAAGCAGAGAGGAAATTAAAGCAAAAAAGAAATATTGGAAGGAAAAAAACCTTAAACTCCCTCCAAAAAATTAAAGGAGAAAAAGAAAAAAATTGAGTTTGATAAAAACAATTCCTGTATGTGTTTTTTTTTTTTTTTTGGCGGTACTGGGGATCGAACTCAGGACCCTGCGCTTGCTAGGCAGGCACTTATTCCACTGAGCTATATCCCCAGCTCCTCCTGTATGTGTTTGAATGAATATTTTTTTCTGGGATCTGCCTTCTCGAAATCTAGCCAAGTCACTTTTTCTCCTGCCGGCTTCAGGGTTTGCAGGTTTATGAGGTCCTCCTCCTCCCAGCCCACAACCCCCTCTCTCTGTACGCCCAGACTGTGGCGTCCGGCCCTGCTGAGGTGTCCTTGCTTATGCTGCTAGATGGGGAAGGCAGTCACGGCACTGTTCTCTGCTGTTCTCAGCGGGGCAGGGTTCAAGCAGACTGCTTCATTTAATGCCAGTGTGTTTGGATCCAGCCAGTTCCGAAAGCTACATCGCCAGGCCTGGCTTCTCACTGTGTGGAGTGTGGCCTTGTGCTGTCCTAGCCCGAGCTCGAACCTCTTGGGGGCCTGTGTCTGTCTTGCACCTTCTCTGACTGTCTCTCTGTGACCCAGTCACTGTGGTAGGGTAACACTGGAGACGCTGAAGTGAAGTTGTAGTTGTTCTGTGGCTCAGGCCGAGGCAGTGAGCCCTTCCCCCATGGCCCCTGAGTGCCTCCTCTCCAGCGTGCTGGTGCTGCCCTGGATTTCTTCTCCAGTGCTGGTGTACTTTGAAGGAGGCACTTTCGGAGTAAACCCCACACTGCTTCTGTAGTTTCCAATGGCCACAGGCTCCTCTCAGGCTTAGTGCTGCTGACCTGTGTTTTCTCCCTGGAGCTGCCGAGTCTCTGGCACTTAGCACTTCTCCTGGGGCATTGTCCTCACCCACAGTGAGGTCAGTTGGTTTGTGGGCACCTTTGCTGCCCCATGGTGAGGGGAAACGAAAATGCAGTAGGGGCTCAGAGTTGGCAGGTGGCCAGGGTGCAGAATCTGTGGGAGGAGTTGGCTGGGTATGGGCGTGGCTTCACCCTCCAAGTCTGTGTGTGTGTGCGCATGTCCTAGGTGTACATCAGGACGCACACATTCATGTGTGTAGGTATATGTGTGCATATGTACATGTGCATGTATATTCATTTCTTTCTTACTTTCCTTGTCTCACTTTCCTTGCTTAGATTTTGTCACCTTACCCACTAAACTGTTCCTTTCTTCCAAGACCCATAAAGTTACCCTCATGCCTCCAGGCCTGTCAGTGTATAACTGTCTCCTCTTTCAGGGAGTGTCCCCAAAGTGGCTGCCGCCCCTCTTTCCCGTAGAACCTCACGCTCCTTCTAATGTCCTCGAGAACACCAACCAACTGGGTCTTTCTGTCTGTCTCCATCAGCTTGTAGACACTGGACCAGTGCCATATGCACTTTATTTTCCTCCGGCTCGTGGCACTGTGGGCATCACTGGGACTGGGATATGGGAGGTGCTGGTCATGCGTTTGCTGACAGGACTCCCTCGGGGTGCAGGAAAGGAGGAGAAATTTGTGAGCAGCTGCGTGCCCTGGGCTCCTCCCTGGACTGGGATCGAGAGTGTTTTACCATGGATGCTGTGAGTGCTCCAGGCCAGGGGCCCTGTGGGTGCTGGATAGAGATCTGGCTGGGAGGGGATTATGGTTGTATTGGGAAAGGGGGGTGGGAGTGACGGGGTCCTCCAGGGCGCGAGGTATGGCTGAGAAGGGGCTTTAGGTGTGGACCTCATGTGCTTCTAGGACTCCTCAGTGGCTGTGACTGAAGCTTTTGTGCGACTCTACGAGGCGGGATTGCTATACCGGAGCCGCCAGCTCGTCAACTGGTCGTGTGCCCTCAGGTCAGCCATCTCGGACGTTGAGGTGAGTGAAGAGCTGGCGTGTGGGAGCCGAGGCCGGGCAGCTGTGGGTGGGATCTCAGGCTGTAGAGCCAGGCCTGCTGGGTTCCGGTCCCAGCGCTGTTGCTAACAGCGTGTAACTGTCCCAAGACCGTTCATCCTCTTTTACCTCCACTTCCTCCACCTGTCAGTGGGAAATGATGGAGGGCCTGCCTCCTGGGGGTCTCGGAGACGAGGTGAGGGTTTGTGTCAGGAGCTCAGCACAGCGCCTCGCTGTGGCTTATGGGCTGAGTGAATGTTTACTGTAACTGGGACTGCATACAAGTTGGCTGAAGGGAGCAGTGGTGTGTGTGTGTGGGGGGGGCTCCCGAGTCCTCTGAATGCAGGGCTGTCAGTGTGCTTGTCGGATGGGTGGCTGTGGTGCCCAGTATGAGTCCTGGGGAGCGGTGGCTCTGACCGTCCCCATGCCCCTGCAGGTGGAGGGCCGGGTGCTGTCTGGCCGCACAGAGCTCCAGTTGCCGGGCTGCCCCAGCCCTGTGTCTTTTGGAGTCCTCATTTCTGTCGCCTTTCCGGTGGATGGAGAGCCTGGTGAGTGTGGTCCACAGAAGGGTCACCTGCAGACCCCCACTCCCTGTGCTTTTTCAGGCTGTGGCGGAGTCTCCCAAGGAGACCTCGGTAGTATGTGTATCATGTGGGACTCACTGGGGATGTGGCTATGCCCTTGGGAGCTTAGTGAAATTCAACAGTGCCTCTGCCCAGGAAAGAGATGGATGCTCCGCCAGTTCTGAAGTGTGGTTTATAAGTGTTCCACAGTTTAGAGGGCGAGAGGAGCAGAGTTTCATGTAGCAGTGGTTGGGGCTGCCCTGCGGTGTGCAGAGAGCACTTCTGACAAGGACCCTGAGCACCTGGGTCCTCGGCACCAGCGGGGTTCCAGTGTCACTGTCGCTGTACCCGCCTCTGTGCAAGCTGCTGAGCTGCCTCTGACACCGCTGAGGCCTCTGGGCGCTGTAAATGTGGCTCCTAGCTTTCCCTCCTCACTGCTCCACCTTGGCTGCCCCCTGCCCTTCCTGCTCATGGTTCTCCTGGCTTTAGCCCTGTCTAGGTGAGGCGCAAGCGTGAGGACCAGCTAGAGATGCTCAAATGTTTGTTTCAGATGCAGAAGTCGTGGTGGGAACCACGAGGCCGGAGACGTTGCTCGGAGACGTCGCTGTGGCTGTTCACCCCGATGACTCCCGCTACTCGGTAATTAATACGCAGTGCTGCCCGAACCCCAGCCCCTCTTCCTTCCTCTAAGGAACTGGCTCCTTCTCCCTGGCTCTGTGTCATTTTCTAAAACTTCTCTCAGTCCGGCTCTGCCATGGTTTTGACTCTAATCTTTTTTTTCTTTTTGAGACAAGGTCTCACGCTGGCTTCCAGGCTGGCCTTGAACTCACTGTGCAGCCCACTCTGGCCTGAAGCTCATGGCCATCTAGGTGCTGGGGTTGTGCTCACTTCGGCAGCACGCGTGCTGAAACGGAGTGTTGGTGTTCCGGGCGTGCGCCGCTGTGCCTGGCAGCCCCTTCTTCTTCATGTTAGGCATTTTTTCTGGGTCAGTGGTTGACCAGATCCAGCCAGGCCTATTTCTGTATGAGCCACACTCTTCACGTACTGTCTAGGGCTACACAGTTACTTGTGTATTCTCTGCATGTCGCTGGCAGGGGGCGCTGATAGTGCAGATACCAAATTTGACTGTTGGCCCAGAGCCTAAGACTTCCACCATTTTGCCGCTGGAGGAGAAGTCAGCTTACCTTCCTCTTGCTCTTTACCTCCTGGTTCCACTCTGCGGCTGGGGTTCCCGTACCCCAGATCCCGCGCCCCCCGTGTCCATCCCTGACGCCCCTCCCTTCCCTCAGCATCTCCATGGGCGGCAGCTTCGTCACCCCTTGACAGGGCAGCTTCTCCCCCTCATCACGGACACAGCTGTTGAGCCACACGTAGGCACGGGTGAGTGGTCAGGGCTGTGGGGAGAGGGCGAGGACTGTAGGGAGAGAATGGAAGCAGATGCAGAGACACGGGCAGTGGGGCGCTCGTGCACCGACCGGAAAGCCAAGGTCAGGCCCTGCTCACCTCACCATCCTCGTAACCCCAGGGGCAGTGAAGGTGACACCGGGTCACAGCCCTGCAGATGCCGAGATGGGGTTGCGACACGGCCTGCGCCCCGTCAGTGTCATTGCGGAGGATGGGACCATGGCGTTGCCCTGTGGGGACTGGCTGCAGGTGGGACAAGCCTTGGGTCACCCCATCCTCAGGGCACCCTCTGCCCTGCCCCCACACTCTTTCTCGTCTCTCTGGAGCCTATGCCTTCCTCTCACTGCTCTCCCCAGGGCATGCACCGGTTCGTGGCCCGAGAGAAGATTGTGTTGGCGCTGAGGGAACAGGGCCTGTTCCGGGGCCTCCAGGACCACCCCATGGTGCTGCCCATCTGCAGGTAGCCCCGTTTAGCTTCCTTCCTGAGGGCTGCCCCAAAGGGGAGAGGGTGGGCTGTGCTGCCCATGTCAGGATGCGGGTGGGCTCCGTCTGTCCTGTCGCTGCCGTCCGGGTGCTGAGGGTGCGGGGAGCAGGGTCCCGAGGAGCAGGGACTCACCCTGGCTCCCCTCAGCCGCTCCGGGGACGTGGTCGAGCACCTGCTGAAGAGCCAGTGGTTTGTCCGCTGCCAGGAAATGGGGGACCGGGCTGCCAAGGTGAGGCCTCAGGCAGGGAAGGACTCAGCCCAGGTTGGTGGAGCCCCGGGCGTTGGGAAGAAGGAGCAGGTGCCCAGCACTCCTTCGCCTGGCAGTGGAGGGGCACAGTGTGGGCTGGGCGCGGGCTGGCCGAGAGGGCTTCCATGCCCTCACTGGAGCTCAGGGTCCTCTCAGGAAGCTTTTGAAGTCCTCTCTGGGTTTGGAGCCACCTCGAGGCCCGGTATCTCGTCCCAGAGGTACAGGCGTGCAGACATGGGGGCACTGGTGCACCCCCTTTCCCTGCAGGCTGTGGCGTCAGGGGCCCTGGAGCTCCGTCCCTCCTTCCACCAGAAGAGCTGGCAGCACTGGTTTGCCCACATCGGGTAAGGGTGAGGGCAGGGTCTGCGAGGTGGGAGGGTGCCGTGGGTGCTGAGCCTCATGCGCGTCTCTCCGCAGGGACTGGTGCGTCTCCCGGCAGCTGTGGTGGGGCCATCGGATTCCCGCCTACCTGGTCGTCGGGGAGCGTGCGAAGGTTGGTGGCCGCGAGCCAGGTGTGGAGGAGTCGAGGAGCAGCAGGGCCTGTCCTGTTTCCCCACCTCAGCCTGGTCACCAGCTGTGTGGCGAAGGCTTCTGCTCGAGTGTCTTCCTCTCCCTCCCAGAGGGCCGGTTGCTGAGACCACAGGAGAACACAGACATGGAGGCTGTCTCACACCTGCAGCTGTGCCTCCTCCTCACTCTGTTACCCTTTAATTTTGCAGGGCAACGAGGAGGACTGCTGGGTGGTCGGGCGGTCAGAGGCTGAGGCCAGAGAAGCCGCAGCGGCACTGACTGGAAGGCCAGGGACTGAGCTAGTCCTGGAGAGGGGTGCGTGTGGAGCCGGCAGGGCGGGCAGCGTCTCTGAGGGGAGCAGTGACTTGGCGAAAATGGGGTCCAAAAACCCAGAGGGAGCAGGGAGCCCTCGTCTCCGGGAGCGATGGCCGGAAGGAAGGGTCTAAGGTGCTGGGTGCCAGGACTCAGTCCTCCCCAGCCCCTCTCCGAGGTCCTGGGTGCCGAGGCTTGGTCCTCCCCAGCCCCTGTTCTCACCCTTAGACCCGGATGTCCTGGACACGTGGTTCTCCTCGGCTCTTTTCCCCTTCTCTGCCCTGGGCTGGCCCCGAGAGGTGAGGTGGTTGAGAAGGATAGGCGAGGCAGGTGATGGGGGAGGTGGTCCACGGGGCCCCAGGCCCGAGGGGCTGAGTGGGGTCCCTTACCGCCACCTCTTCCTCTCAGACCTCAGACCTTGTGCATTTCTACCCCCTGTCACTTTTGGAAACGGGCAGTGACCTCCTGCTGTTCTGGGTGGGCCGCATGGTCATGCTGGGGACCCAGCTCACGGGCCAGCTCCCCTTCAGCAAGGTAACAGCCCTCCAGGGGCCCCGTGTCCTCAACCCCTTTTCCTGATTTACTTCCGCCACAAGCCCTGTGAGAGGCGAGAGGCCCCAGCTCCCTGCTGCCTCCCATGTCCCCAGGTGCTGCTCCATTCCATGGTTCGGGACGGGCAAGGCCGCAAGATGAGCAAGTCCCTGGGCAATGTGCTGGACCCTAGGGACATCACCCACGGGGCGGAGCTGCAGGTGAAGGTGCAGGGCGGGCCCTGGGCCCGGGGCCGTCCGAGAAGCAGAGCCGGCTGGGAGGGACAGCGGTGAGGGACAGCGGTGAGGAGCAGCGGTGTGACTCTTTACCCACCCAGGAGCTGCAGGTGAAGCTGCGAGCTGGGAACCTGGACCCTGCGGAGCTGACCCTCGCAGCCGCGGCCCAGGTGAGACGCAGCCGCTGTCTGCGGCTCCCGCTTGAGGACTCCGATTTGCCCTGTAGCAGCTGGGTAGGCATCTGGCCTTTTTTCCTTGGTTGCAGAGAAAGGACTTTCCTCACGGGATCCCTGAGTGTGGGACAGATGCCCTGAGATTCACACTGTGCTCACACGGAGTCCAGGGTAAGCTGGACCAGGAGCCCAGGGCCCCCTTAAGGTGGTCCAATTCCAGGCCTCCACTATTGGGGTGCGCACTTCCCCTTCTCTCCCTGCAGGGGGTGACCTGCACCTGTCTGTCCCTGAGGTCCTGAGCTGCCGGCGGTTCTGCAACAAGATCTGGAATGCCCTGCGCTTTGTCCTCAGTGCCCTGGGGGAGAGCTTTGTACCCCAGCCCCCAGAGGAGGTGAGAGGGACAGCTGGTGCTGGGAGCCGGTGGTCACATGTCCAAGGCTGGGGGCCGGGAGGCAGGCGAGCGGGGTGCACCTGGCTGGGCCCTGACGCCCCCTCTGATGGCAGCTGTCCCCCTCCTCGTCCATGGATGCCTGGATCCTGAGCCGCCTGGCCCAGGCTGCCCGGGAGTGTGAGCGCGGCTTCCTCAACCGGGAGCTCTCGCTCGTCACCCACACCCTGCACCGCTTCTGGCTGCACAACCTCTGCGATGTCTACCTGGTGAGTGGCTGGCAAGGCTGGGGGTTTCCAACCTGCACCCGGGCTGCCGCCTGTGCCTCGCATCCCAGCCGTGCCGGAGAGCTCAGAGTTAGCGCGTCCCTGACTGCCCCCAGTGAGGCAAGCAAGGCGCAGGGAAGTCCTGGTGTCCTGTTCCCTAGGGCTGGTTCCTGTCTGTGACCTGGCCAGGGGAGGACAGGGCAACTTCCAGAAAAGTCTCCCACCAGGCTTGGAAGCAGGGGGTGGTGCTCACTCCCCATAGTTGCAGTGAGGCCCTGGGCAGGCTGCACACTGCGGAGCAGCAGACCAGGGTCCTCCCAGGGATCAGAGTCGCTGGGGCTTGCTGACCACACGTGCACAGCGTGCCCAGCACGACCCCTCCAGGGGGCTGGGCATGGAGGGCGATGTCTTTCGTGTCCCCAGCGGTGCTGGTGCTGTCAACTGTGCGTAGCTTGCTGTTTTGCAGTTCTGCTGGCACTTTGGGCCCTGGTGAGAAGCAGGGCCCTGCGCTTCCCCCAGGCTGCAGTCTCCCCGGAGTCTCATTCTCACCCTCTGAGAGTCACTGCCCTGGGCTTCCCCATCTCATGTGTGGGACACATGTCCTGGGACAGCAGGTGGCCCAGACTTGCCTGGTGCTTCCCCTGCTGTCCTGGAACTGGCCCATCGGGCCCCCACTGGGACTGTGGCTGTGGGGCGGTCTCGGCAGGCCGTGTCCTGACCCTCGGCTCCCCACAGGAGGCCGTGAAGCCGGTGCTATCCCGTGCACCCCGCCCCCCAGAGCCCCCTCAGATCCTGTTCACCTGCGCAGACATCGGGCTCCGCCTCCTCGCCCCCCTGATGCCCTTCCTGGCCGAGGAGCTCTGGCAGAGGCTGCCCCGCAGGCCCGGCAGGCCCCCCGCCCCCAGCATCTGCGTTGCCCCCTACCCTGCTGCCCACAGCCTGGTGAGTCTCGGTGCAGGGCCTGGTGGGAGCGGCTGTGCTGCTGTGGGCTGCGCTGCAGTGGTCTTCCCGACTGGAGCCCAGGAAGAGGGGTCATTGTGCAGGTCCAGGTCACAGGGTCTGGGGGCAGCGATAGCATAGTGGGCAGGAGCAGGGCTCTTGCTAGACTGCTATTCCTGCCCACACGTGTGTGCCTCAGTTTCCTCCATCTTTAAGATGGGAACAGTAATAGAAAAGTCTCATTACTGAGATTGGGTGAGTTAGTAACAGGGTGTCCCCAAAGTCTGAGGGGAGCTTTAATAACCTTACAAGGGTTATACATTCACCCCCAAAATCATTTAGAGTTTAAATAAATTTCCTTGAGTCTTGGCTTTGTGCCTTTTGAGCAGTGCTTAAGTTCTGATGTGGCTTGGTTCTTGGCTTTCTTTAGGCAGAGTTGCGGACATGCTGGCCAGCATCCTCTCAGCCTACTTAGCTGGCTCCTTGGCACGGCCATGTTCCTGTGTTGTGCGTGCTGCTGAGGGCAGATCTCTTTTCCCAGGGCCTGAAGCTCAGTGGCCTGGGGATAGGGCCAGGAGGTTGAGTGGGTCCCCAGGGCCTCCTTTCCTAACTGCAGGTTCCCCTTGGCAGGAGCACTGGTGCCAGCCTGAGCTGGAGCGGCGCTTCTCCCGGGTCCAGGACGCTGCGCAGGTGCTGCGGGCTCTCCGGGACACCTACCAGCTCACCAAGGTCCGGCCTCGAGGTGAGAGGCCTGGGTGTCCACAGGAGGAAGGGGATGCTGGGGAGGGGAAGCTGGAGGGCAGGCCCTGGGCGGTGCAGGGTGGCGGCTGACGCCTGGGCCCTGGCCGTCCCTGCCTCCCACCCTCCCTGATCCCCAGTGCTGCTACAGAGCTCGGAGCCAGAGGAGCAGGACCTCTTCCAGGCCTTCCTGGAGCCCCTGGGCACTCTGGGCCACTGTGGGGCTGTGAGCCTCCTGCTCCCAGGGGCAGCGGCTCCCTCCGGCTGGGCCCAGGCCCCTGTCAGTGACAGTGCTTGGGTTTATGTGGAGATACAGGTGACTAGAAGGGACTGGGGGCTGAGAGGGACACAGGGTGGGAGGCAGGGCCGGGAAGGGGCCTTGGGAGGAGGTGGAGACGGCTTAGCTTTTCCACACGGTCCCCAGGGCCTGGTGGACCCCCAGGCCCAGCTCCCCCTGCTGGCTGCCCGAAGGCACAAGCTGCAGAAGCAGCTGGATGGCCTCACCGCTCGGACTCCATCAGAAGGGGAGGCGGAGATGCAGAGGCTGCAAAGGGTGAGGCTAGGAGGCCTCGCTGTGAGCCTTGGCCCTGAGGGCTCGTGGGCGGGGCTGGGAGCTCAGACCCAGCGCTGAGCCTCACCTCTGCTCCAGGTCTCCTCCCTCCAGCTGGAGCTGTTCAAGCTAGAGCAGGCGGCCTCACACCTGCAGCAGCTCAGGACCAGTCTCCCAGCCCCAGGGAGCACTGAGCTCTGGCTCGGACCCGACTATGAGGACAGCGATTGATGGTCAGCTGTCAGCCGCTGCGAGGGGCTGGGAGATCTCAGGGAGGGGCCGCCTGCCTTGTTCTGTGGGTGCAGAAGCACGCAGGTCCAGTCACTGTGCCGGGGCCTCGAGCGCACATGATGTCTCCCGGCCTCCTCCCTGTTGGGCCCACCCGGAAGTTGGGAACTCAGAGATTTGGATAAACTTAAGATCCCAAGCTTGTGTGCCAGTGGTCCCAGATGCTGCTTTCCCCGGCCGTGTTTCTCTTGCTGCTCCATCATTCTGGGAGGGCTCTGTCTGGAAAGGAGGAAAGCCACCTCTCGACCACAGGCCACAGGCCACGTGGCAGTGTGGGTGCTGGGCTGTGCCCGCCTCGCTGGAGTTGGGGGACAGAGGCATCTCCAAGAGATGCTGGGAAGGGCCACAGGCTGCATTGGGAATTGTGTGCCCCTCCATGATCGGAGGCCCAAGCACCAGTGGCACATGCTGGCCCCAAGTTACGTGCGCTGCAGGCCACGGCTCCCCACACCCTCTTCTCGTCTTGGACTGCAGGGCCTGGCCCTTTGCACCCACGTCACAGATGTGACTGATGGCGAGCTCGTCCTGAGTTGCCTTCTGGGCCTGCCCTCCGGAGCCTCACCAGGTGGCGGCCTTCCCCTTGCTCAGAGGATGGGAGCCGCTGTCACGGCCTCAGCTTGGACTGAACCAGCCACCCGCTCAGCTGCAGGCCCTGTCTGGCTGTGGCAGGCAGACTTCACAGTGATGGTGGCTTCGCAAGATGGCTCTTCGTATTGCTGGCATGAACAGGAAGGGCTCTGCCACAGGGGCCCGCACCTGCTGCACGTTCACGGAGGCCAGGTTGTATGTCTCCCAGTGGGTGGCTCAGATCAGAACATGTTCTGTCCCTGCTGACCTGCATGCCAGTGGTGTACCGTGCCCATCCCGCTGGGCGGCATGGACAGTCCTGCTAGGTGGGTCACACATTAGCATCCCGGCCAGTCCAATCCACTTCCTGACATCGGTCCAGTCTGCGCTGCTGGGTGTGCTCTTTGCCTCCAGGAAGAGGACACAGGAGGGGAGGGGAGGGCAGGGCAGGACCATCCTTCCTTTCCCTGGGCTCAGTGAGTGTTTCTGTAGCATCCTCTCTGTGCTGGGTCTTCTTTGGACGTAGGGATCATCAGCAAAGGAGACAGAGATCTCTACCCTGGAGTTTTTATACTGGCAGAGGCAGCAGGGGTGCAATGCGTTAAGTTAGGGAGTATGTTTGAAGGTCGCAGGGGGCAGGTAGAGCAAGGTAAGGGGATATGTGTGTGGGGGGCAGATTATATATTACCCAGGGGTCCGTGTAGATCCTAGAACATGAGCTTGAGCAAGGACCTATGGGAGGTGCAGGAACTAGCCATGTGGGTGTGTGGGAGAAATGTATTCCAGGTAAAGGGAAAAGCCAGAGCAACACTAAGGGGCATCCAAGGACGCTCAGGTCGGAGAGGAGGCACTGCCTGGGGCAGAGCAGGTGAAGGGGCACTGGGAGGAGAGGTCGGGGAGTCACTGTGGCGGGAGGAGGGAGGGCTCCAGACCAGTTGACTGCCTATAGCAATTAACATGACACAGGAGACATTCAGCTCCTCAGCCACACTGGCCACATTTCGGGTGTTGACAGCCACAGCAGGGGCTGCCCCATTAGCCAGCAGGCTGTGAGGCATTGCTGTTGTCACAATTCTGTTGGGAGGTGGTGAGACCTGTTTCAAAAACTGGGTTTTTCCTAGGAGGGGAAGCTGCTTCCCCTTCCAGGGTTGTCCCCAGGGGATGGCGCTTCCTTCCTGCTCGCACTCTGTAGGGCAGTCACATGGGGGCTGCAGGGAACAGCGATGAGACAGCCTGCACGGGCCAGGACCTTCTGACTGTCCAGGAGTGTGAAGGCTGGGGTGCCTGCCCCCGGCCCCCTCTGCTCCGCACTGTACTGCCTTCTGTCAGGGAAATTGTTCTTGGAGGAGTCTGGACACCACACTCAGGGTCATGGTCCTAAGCTCTGGGACCAGGCTGAGGAGCGGTTCGTTTTCTGCTTCGCCAGCCTTTGGAGGATTCAGACATCCATCCCCCAGCTTGTCTAGGACACCTGCACCCTGACCCAAGGAGGCTGTTTGCTCACGGTGCCCGCCAGGGCCAAGCTGTGGACATGGTTTCCATTGGAGCCCTCTGACTACCTCTGAAGCCTGAGTATCCCAGGACAGTTGTAGAGGGAAGTAGATGGGCTTCTGTTTTTGCTCCCCTCTGCTGACTCCTGGGCCGCTCCTCTTCAGGAGTGAGCTCTCCCTCCCAGGAGTCGGCTTTCCTGTTGGCTTTCCTGGGGGCAGGGAGGACAAAGCTGTCCTGAGAGCTGAGAAGCTGGAGTAGTGTTGAAGTGTGTCAGGGCGGTGTGGGTTCCACCCTCCACAGGACTCCCGGGAGCTTAGCCCTCGGTCCCACGGCAGGCCAGGGCACGCGCTGGCAGTGTCTGCCTTGCAGATGAGGACAGGTGGCTTGGAGTGGGTAAACCCTAGAAGCGCGCACGTCCCTGTGTGAGCGTGTCACGCCGCCAGCAGGCACAGGCTCGGCTCCCGCTCTCCCTCGGCCAGGCTGGCCGCCTCACACAGCTGCCCCGCCCTGCTCAGCACCCCGCCTGCCTGTGTGAAACCCTGGCTGGAGACAGTGCGCTGGGTGCTCTCCTGTCAGCGCTCCCGTCCTGGGTTCCCGACGCCCTAGCGCCCCAGCTTAGGTCAGGCAATCGTGTGCAAACCAAGGCCCGTGCCTGGCGCCTGGCCTCTCCGTTGCTTGGTTCCCCAGCTGCAGAATGGGACAAGGATACCTGTTCCGCTAGTCAGCATCGCCCCAGGCCCCAGAGCGGGAGGGCACCAGTCTGGGACAGAGCAGAATCTGAGAGCTTCCTTTTCTTTATTGGGGTCTTCTGAAGGCCTCAGGTGGAAGTCAGTTCGCGCGCGCGTGTGTGTGTGTGTGTGTTCGTCCCTCCATGTCTCCTGAAGGCCTGCAGCTGTGGTGTTGAGGGGACAACCCCCCCCCCCCCCCCCCCCCCCCCGCTCCTGCTCACAGGGCCTTCGGCAGCTGACTCACTTCCTGCTGGCTCTGTGCCTACGGGCCCCCAACCCCAGCCCAGCCTTGGAGTTTACTGACGCAGCAGGGCCTGCTGAAGATGGCAGGGCCCAGCCAATGCCGGTGTAGCTGCTCTCAGGCTTTGCAGATGAGGTGGTGGTGGGGTCGCTTGGGGTGGAGGGTGACGATGGCCCCTGATGGGAGGTGCAGGAGGTGGCAGAGCTGGGGGACAGAGGGTGGAGGGTGAGGCACAGGCAGGTTCCTCCCTCATGCCCTGGGGACGGCTGCCTGCCCTGGAATCAGAGACCCAGATGACTCAGAAACCAGCCCCACCTGCCCCCTCCCAAGGGCTACCTCTCTGAGCAGTTCCAGGAGGCTGGTGTCACTGGGGGCACTGGCCCAAGGAGGCCCCTTCAGCTTCACTTGCAGAGTCAGGCTCGGCCCTGGCCCTGGGCATCCGAAAGTGTGGCTCAGGACCCAACAGGGACACATGCCCGCCTCCTCCCCTGCCCCCGTCTCCAGGCAGGGGTTCAGCTGGGCCCTCACCACCCAGCCAACTCTCTCAGAGGCCAGGGAGCCCACCCTTCTTGGCTTTGCCTCACCCCTGGCCCAGGTATGCACCCTCCAGCCCTCACCTGTGCCTCTCGAGCTGCCCAGGTGGGCCAGGAGGAGGAGGAGGGGCAGCAGGCACCTCATGGTGAACCCTTCAGGCTCCGGTTGGGGAGGGATGTGCTGGGGTCCTGTGGCCTCTGAGAGCCTCAGTCCTTAGTGCCAGTGTTGGGGGAAGGAGAGAGGGGTCAGGCAGCCAGATGTTCCAGTCCTCCCAGGAGAGGCCTTTCCTGGGCGCTTGGAGAACGTGGAGGGAGGTCCCTTCTTCAGCTCTGTGCCCCACCCAGGCCCCTGGTCTGCGGTCGGTTGAGGGGAGCGGGGTGGGTCCCCCCATAGGGGAAGGGAGAGGGGAGCAGGGGCTGGGCATGTCTCCTGTGGGCCCGCCCAAGGCTGGGCTTCTTGGTGCTTCCAGGGATTAATCATTAACTGTATTAATTGGCATTTCTGCCACCACAGAACTCAGGAATGTGGGCCCACAGGGAAGGGTGGGTCAGGCCAGGCCAAATTTCTTCTCCAGTCCCAGCATCCTGTTCCCAGTCCCTCTTGTCCTTGGCTCAGTGGCCCCCACGGGAGCTCTGGTGGTGTGCAGAAGGCTCCCCGAGTCTCCCCACTCTCTGGAGGTTTCTCAATGGTCTGTTCCTTTGATCCCTGGGGCTTTCTCCCGGCTCCTGTGTTCCCGGGAGCTCTTCAGAGTTCCTAGGCATGGAGTGCTGTTTCTTTCCCACACCCGTGTGCAGAGAGCTCTTGGGCTGCTCTTGGGGGTTGGCAGGGTCCTGTGTGGAGCAGAACCGGAAGCGCACCAGAAGCAGCGTCCTTGTGCCGGCACAAGAGCCCTTCCATCGCTGGAGTACAGCCTTCCCCTGGATGGTGCCTTTTACACCTGCCTCACGCACTGCGTTTTTGCTTGTTTGTGTTTGTTTTTTTGCCTACTTCAGGTCATGAAAATATTCTTTTTCGTGGGAAGTATTTTTTCCTGGGAGCTTTAGCATTTAGCTTTCAAATGTAAGCCTGTGGTCCATTCCAAATTAATCTCTGTGCTTGGAGTAAAGCAGAGGTCAGGATTAATTTTTTCCCCTTATGAAAACCTAGGTACCTCAGAACCATTCCTTTCAAAAACCTTGCCTTCACACCCCTGCAAGCTGTGATCAGTTTTCCTGAAAATTGACCACTTTTGTGTGGGTCTGTGTCTAAGCTTGGAACCCGTGTGTGTGTCCCCATCTTACCCAGCACCGCAGGGCTTAACAATAGCTCTGTGGCCCCAGCTATGGCAGTGCAGGACCTCGAGGTTCCTTTTAAGGTTGTCTTAGCTGTTTTCACTGCTTCGATTTTCATAGAATCTGCCCAGTTTCTACCAAAGCCTGGCAAAGGCTCTGAGGGCGAGGGCGGGGGATGGGATCCCAGCCTTGCTATCCTGCGTTTCTTCCAGCTGTTCCTCTTCTACCCCAGGCCGGCCCCACCCAGCAGCCCTGGCACCCAGCAGCCCTTCCCAGGGAGAGCACGGCCAGCTCAGGAGGCCACGCTCCCATAAGGGCTACAATGGCTGCTGTGTCCCTGGGGCACCTAGAGCCACGCGTGACCTCACGATGGGGATACATTGTGAGCTCTGTGTCCCCAGGTAGCCACTGTCACCCAAGCATCAGGGGGTGTGGATGGGTCACCATGCAGGGTGGCCTCTTGGTGCAGCTCAGTGGAGAGCACGTTCCTAGCATGCCCGAGGCTCTAGCTCCATGCTAGCTCGTAAAACAAAATCATCACCCAGGCAGCATGGTGAACGTGTGATGCGGGAGACTGCTGCCCGCGTGGTGCAGGGGACTGCACCTGATGGTGAGGGCACAGTGGGCTGGAGGCCGGCTGCCCTGGTCACTGCCACGTGGTGAATGCTGTGCCTGGCCTCTCAGGCTGACCCCTTTGATAGGGAAGCGTCTCTACCACGCCACCCCAAACCCAAGTGGTGCACTGCACTGTGGAACCAGGGGTAGGGAATCTACACTTAGAATCTCGGGGTCTGCCCCCAGGTGTGTGGTCTCCCCTTGGCCAAACATCCAGTGGGCTCTTTTCCCCCCTTCTCTGCAGAGACCCTGCCTTCTTATCCCCTCCCCCCAGGCCCTGCGGGGAGCTGTCGCTCCCAACCTGGTGCCAGGACTGAGTGGAGAGGAGGCAACAGGGACAACAGCCTCCGGTCCCCTCAGCGACCAGAGTCAGGGTGGGGAGGGGCTAGATGAGGCTCAGAGGAAGGAGGGGCCCTGAGTCCCAACAGTGCCAAGGTGTTGCAGACCCAGAGACAGGCGCAGTGCAGAGGGCCATGGTCCCACTGGCTTCTTGGGTTCTGTTCCTCTCACTGCTCCTCAGCGCAGGCTGGGGGAAGGGTCTGTCCCAGCCCAGGCCACCATGCTGACCACCCTTTCTCCGGTGGTGGAAGGTTCCGGAAGCCAGGCTGGACAGGGAATTGCAGACCTGTGATCCCAGCCACTCAAGAGGCTGAGGAAGCAGCCCGGGCGATGAAGTGAGACCCCCCCACTTGAGTTAGGTGAACAGAAAATACGGGCACGTCTCCCAGAGCAGAGTGCTGGGCTCAATTCCCAGCACAGGAAGAAGAAAAGGAAGAAGGGGAGAAAGAGGAGGAGGAGAGGGAGGCTGTGCCTCACTGTGTGGATCTTGGGGCCTGTGGGGCTGGGTCTTCTGAGTGGCCCCGGACTGGGGAGGTGACAGCTGGCCGCGCTGCAGGGAAGAGGAGCCAGACCTGAGTGTCCGTGAGGGCCTCAGCCGCCCAGGGTGGAGTTGGGCCCTGAGGGGCTGGCGGGGGCTGGAGGCACCAAGTCCAGGTCCCAGCTGTGCAAAACCGTAATTCTGAGTCCTGGCTCTGCTGCTCTGTGCTCCAGAGCCGTCATTCATAGCATCTAACACTGAGCTACACTTGCGCGCTTGCTTGGAGCCATCCTCAGGCCATGGCAACGTGGAGACGCAGCCACGCCCATGCGGAGAGGTCACTGCGTCCTGGAAGAGCAGGGGCCGTAGCACCCAGCCCAGGGCTGTGGAAGCGCCGAGCGAACTTGTGTGTGGAGCTCGGAAGGCGCTGTGCCTCCTCCTACCCCATCAGGGTGGGTCCTGCTCAGCGGGGAATGCTGGGAACCGGGCGTTGCAGGGTCCCCGGAAGAACCACAGGCGTGGCAGCTGGACTCCCCCTATGGCTAACCCACCCTGTCATCTCCCAAGCACAGGCCCACTGGTTCTGTGGGTGAGGCTTGGCACAGCTGTGGCTCTGGACCCTACAGAGCCAGAGGACCCTGCCAGTGCTGCGCACCAGGGGAAGAGGCGGGGCTGGGACAGCCACACACACACACACACACACACACACACACACACGCGCGCGCGCGCGCACGCACGCACGCACGCACCCACGCGCACACACACACACACACACCTGCTCCATCTAGAAGGGGCTCCTTTCCACCTGTCCCGTTGGCCCTCTGTGGAGCCACTTCCTGCAGGTGGATTCCTGGGTCCCTGGCTCAGAGTCCTCTGTCTACCATGCAGGGGATGGGGCTGCCTTCAGCCACTGAGCCGGCAGCTGGGATTCCTGTCCTGCTCAGCCGGGAGGCCTGGGGCTTGAGGCAGCACTGAGCTCTCAGCTGTAGAAGGAAGGACAGCGAAGGGGTTCTCCAGGAGCCTTCAGCCCTTGTGGAGTCTGCACCAGGTGGTCGAAACCTCTGCCCCTCGCCCTGTCCGCCTGTGCCCACCGCCCTCACCAGCATCAGACGGAGCCCTTAGCTGAGGGTGCTGGGGTCCGGTGAGAATTCAGAGTGGCTCCACTGTGCATCTCCCTCCTTGGGGAGCCCCACCCCCTCCAAGTCCCTAAGACCCCCATTCTCTCTCCTGGCTCTGTGCTGCCCTCCTGAACCACTCTGGAGGCTCAGTGGCCAGGATCCCTGCTCGGCAAAGCAGCACCCCTTCCCGGTGCTCCCTCTCCCTGCTGCTGTGTACTGGGGCTGGCACATGGGCTCTGGGGTCACAGGAACGTCTGGGTTCTGCCTGAGTGGGCGCTGGTACCCAAGGGAAACGTTGCCAACCTCTTTGGCCATGACTCCACGCATGCTCAAGCTTCAGGACGGCCTCGGCCTCCATGCAGGCGGACCTGCCTCTGCGGACGTGTTCTGGAGCCACCACACCCAGGCTCCACTCTGGGCCAGTGCTCCGTGCAGACCTGGCCAAGGGAAGAGAATGGGCGTTCGCTCCCGAGAAGATGTCCTCACCCTTGGCCCTGCTGACCCACTGGGCCGGAGCACCCATTCCAAGCACCATGTGATGTCAAACAGCACCCTGCAGCTGTCGATCCCAGCAGTACCCTCCCTGTCAGAGGGATGTCTCCAGAAATCGCCCAGCATCCTCACAGAGGACCACTGCTCTGGAGGCCGGGTCCCTGGAGAAGGGGATGGGGACTGTGGAAAGAGGGGCGTCAGTCCCCCTGGGGCTCGATGGAGGGGCAGGGGAAGGGCTGTCCCTGTCTGCTGCGTGAGGTGGCTGGCGGGCTGCCCAGAGGTGAGCAGTCACTCTGGCCTGACCCCCTGCAGCCTCGTTAATCTCCCATTCATTGAGTTAATGAGCAGCTGCTACTGTTCCTCGCCCAATCGCCCAATCGATCCCTGCCAGGGGCTGAGGAATGTCATGCCAGTGTGATGACAGGGACTTGGGGTCTGGCCCACCAGAGCCCTGAGGTGTGGCTGCCCCTCCTGCTTGCTCAGGGGAGCAGCCCAGCTTCCTCTTCAGGAAGCAGCCCAGGAGGTGTCTCCTGCGCCAGGTGCAGCCCCAGGTGCTGAGGACGCAGCAGGGACCCACAGGTGAGCACCTGGCCACAGGGGGCTTCTTCCCCATCATAGTTACAGAAAGCTGCAGTGAGGCAGCCTGAGCCCTGGAGAGGCGGTGGCTGCTGTCCCCTCGAGCCTGGGGGCTTGTCCTGCCTGTGCAACCCCAGCCGCCATCCCGGGAGAGCAGTGAGACTGTGTCCAAGCACGCTGTGTGGGCAGGGAGTGAGAAGGGCAGGAGGGACAGTGGGCGCTCTGTCAGTGAGAGGTCTGCATCTCCGAATTGGGGAGTCGGGGCTCTGGTGAGGCTTGGCCTCTGCCCCTGTGCCTGGCCCCAGCGCTCTGCATTCTGGGGTGTGTGACGCTGGGCCCTGGGTGCCACCTTTCCTCGCCATCCCTGTCTGTGCTGTGCCTGAGGCTTCTGCGTCATCTCGCGCCTTTGGAGACACCTGTCTCACGCCGTGGCCCACGTGCAGCTTCCTCGAGCCACCGTGCTCTCTCACCCAATTCAGGCCCCGGCCCCACCCAGGGCAGAGAGGGCTGTGTGTGAGTAAGGGGTGTGGAGATAGGGCCAGACCGAGGGATTGGACATGGGCCCCTGCCCCACACCCGCCACCTCCAGCCAGAGCCCGGCCCTGCTCGAAGCTGCCACGGGGTGCCCAAGGCCTGGAGGCCACCCCAGCCTTGTCCCTTTCCTCAGGGCCTGGGCCAGGAGCCCAAACCTCTCTGTGGTGTCCTAGACCCCGCCCTGCGGTGGCACCCAGGTACCTGGCTCGTGACGCAGTGGCTGTGGGTCCGTTATCAGTGTCCTGTGGGGTGGGGCAGCTCCATTTGCTTAAGGTTTAGTCGTGAGGGGCCCAGCCCCCATTACGTCAAACCCAGCCCATATAAGACAAGGGGTCCCCAGCCCATGGTCCCCACAGCCACCCAGCTCCAACATGGCCCCACTGCCACGTAGCCTCTGTTCTGCTCTTGGCTTCCGTTGCTGCCTCCTCTTCCTCCTGGCTCCGTGGGAGGCAGGTAAGACACCCTCAGGGGCTCACCATGACACCGCGAGGGAGGCGGAGGGGGCTTTTCCCCTGGTTTCCCCGGTGGGATGACCCCTCCTAGACATGAATGAAGGAGGCCGGTGAGGGCTGCGCACACAGTTGTCCAGGGTGTTCTGCACTCAAGTTTGCCAGCGAGGAAACAGGCGGGAGATGAGACTCAGCCCATGCTGTGCTCCTTAGGAGATGGCCCACAGGGCCACCCCAGAACCAGGCTCCTTCAAGCGTGCCTAGGGCACCAGGCAGGCTGTAACCCTGGAGGGGCGGGCACAGGGCCTGGTGTTGCTCGCACTGCTGCTGTGCACGAAGACCTCACTGGTGCTTGTGGTACTTCATCTCGTCTCATGCGTTCTTGGGCCCCAAGGTGGTCAGTAATACCTCGACCTCCAGCGGAGGAGGGGAGAGTAAAGGGCTTGGCAGGGCCTGGGGCTGGAATGGCACAGGGAACCCCAGGGGCCAGCACTGCCTGCTGCATGGCTGGAACACGGTCCGAGCTTCTCTCCCAGCCCGGCTGGGCGCAGACCTGGGCTGTGTCCTGACTCAGCTGTTTGCTGTCTGGACTCCAGGCCCAGCGCAGGCGGGTGCTGTCTGGCCAGCACCATGGCCAGGGCCCGCGGGGCGTTCCCTGGGCCCAGGCACTTGGCCTGCACTGACTTTGGCACTCAGCAGGGTGAGGTCTGACAGGGCCTGGGGTTCCAGCTAGTGAGACTGCAGGTGTTGATGAGCAATGCAGGGCCTGCGAGGAGAGGTCACTAAGTCATTTCACTTGGCTAAGAGGTGGATCGGGGCTGGACCTGGAGCAGCGTGGTTAGGCTGGGGTGATCTGGGGGGCCCTGGACGTCTCCCCGGTGAGGGTGAGGGACTCAGGACGAGCCAGCCGTGGGGGCAGCAGCGGTGACCCCGAGCAGAGCGGGGCTGGCTGGGAGTCTGGGGCCCTCCCCGTGCCTTGGGGGCCACAGCAGGCAGTGCCCTCTTCCAGCAGCGTGGGAGGGGCTGGCGGAGAGGAGGCCCTGCCCGAGCTCGGGAGGGGGCCGGGCAGGCGGCGGAGGGCAGCGGGGCCACAAAGGGCAAGGGGAGCAGCATACAGAGGCAGCGGGCGGGGCCACAGGGCAGAGCCAGCTGCGTGCAAGCTGCTGGAAGTGGGCACAGGCACCGCTGGGGTCGGAGGTGGGGCAGGTGGCTGTGTCCAGCGGGTAAGAAGCCAGGGAAGGAAGGGGAGGGGCGCCTGAGAAGTGATACCTTTGGTGTACAGTTTTGGGGGCCCACTGACATTTGTCCCCAACACCAGTTCCTTAAATCAGTCAATCGGAGCCCAGGGTTTGCATCCGCAGGCACAGAGTTGAGCAGAAGCAGGGTGGGAGGGGGAGAGTGGGGGATGCACAGCAGGAGGTGGGAATGGGGCTGGGTCCTGCGCAGAATTTCTCTGTGATTCTGCATTTTATTGACTTTTTTTTTTGGTCTTTTTGAGACAGGGTCTCGCTATGTAGTTCAGACTGGCCTTGAGCGCACCTTGTAGCCCAGGCTGGCCTCAAACTCGCAACAATCCTCCTGTCTCAGCCTCCTGAGTGCTGGGATTACAGGTGTGCTCCCCCACACCCGGCCCTATTTGTTTTTAGTGCATGTGCCTGCAGGGACCACACTCCCTCTGGGGAGCTGGGCGTGTGCGAGGCACATCTTCTGTCTTCTCACTTCCCCCTCCCGCTCTCCATCGCTACAGCCTCTTCTCACTCGCAAAAGGTCTGCGAACCTCAAAAGGATGATTTTATACCACAGACGTCCTTCCACTGCGTTACTGTGACCAGAGTAATGAATGCTCACTGTAGAAACTGGAAAACAGAAGAGTCTCTGTGGTACCCTGCTGTCCCCGGGTGGCTGGCACATTTCCCTCCAGCCTTGGTTCTTCCTTCGTCTGTGCTTTCGGTCACACACTGAGGTGACAGCCAGGCATGGTGGCACACACCTGTCATCCCAGCATTCAGGAGGCGGAGGCGGGAGGATGGGTTGTGAGTTCGAGGCCAGCCTGGGCTACGTAGTGAGTTCAAAGGCAATCTGAGAGACTGTCTCTAAAAACAAAACAAATAAGCAAGCACCACGTCTGGAGCACACACTGCATAGATGTTTTAACAAGTGCTCATCATCGTGGTCCTCTGTGGTCCTGGGATTGAACCCAGGGCCTTTGCACTGAATTACCCCCCAGCCTTTCATGTCTTATTTTCATTTTGTGACAGGGTCTTGCTAAGCTGCTAAAATGTCTAGGTTAGGCTTAAACTTGCAATCCTCCTGCCTCAGCCTCCCAGAGTGCTGGGATTACAGACATGTGCCGCTGTGCCTAGCCTATGTTCCCACATTCTTACAAGTGGATTAAGCCATTTTGTGGGATTAGGGCGATAAATCTGCCACCAAGTTGGTCTGCTGGGAAAGACGTGGTTAGCCTGTCCTGGGCTTCACTCACGGATTTAGCCCGAATTCTAAGCCCGAATTTAAGCTCAGACCAGGAAATTCCCTGAACTTCCCCCAGTGTCTGTCTTTGTACTCTGCTTCCGTGATGACATGGCTGGGATCTGGAGTCCCAGAGCTGTTCTCTGAGTAGAGCTCTTGAGGGTGATTTTGTGGCTTGGCAGTTGGCGCCCAGACCTGGCAGGCAGAGGCCCTTCTCCAAGATCAGTGGGTCAGTTCCTTCCCCTGGGAGCCGTGCTGCTCAGTCTGCCAACCTTTGGAGATCACAGATGCGCTCGCTTTTTAGGCGACGCGCACAGCTTGGGCAAGGCTTCCCCAGCGTGTCCCACAGCCTTGCACCCTTTCCTTCACCCATCGGTAAATGTGTACCAAGCACTGCCTCCGGGCCGGCCACTGCTCTAGATGGAGATATAGCGCTGAACACAGATGGACATCCCTGCCGCGGTGGAAATTCAACTACTGTGCACAAGTGAGGGTGTGAGGGAGGTGTGGACAGAGCGCATGTGGGCAGGGATGCGAAGCTGACGACGGCAGAGCCTGGACTCAAGCCTGTCCCGACTTTGTAAGACCAGCAGAGAGTGCCGCCCGGGCTCCTGCCCGCTCACCAGGCCCCTTGGCGGATCTGTCTGTCCTTTGGCATGCTTAAAAGAACCTTGAGTGTAGTGGAAAGCCTGACTATGCTAATTGCTTTCCTTCTTTTAAGTATTATTAGTATTACTTTTTGAGACAGAGTCTTGCTCTAATTCAGGCTGTCCTTGAACTCACTATGTAGCCCAGGCTGGCCTCAAATTTGTGTCAATTCTCCTGCCTCAGCCTCCCAACTGCTGGGATTATAGGTGTGCACCCCCACCCCTACCTACTATGCCTCTTTGAATTCCCTTTCCTCACCTGGAAAACTATAAGTTCAAAACTCTTGTTGCGTGGGTCTGTGAAAAAGATGAAGTGAGCAGACGTATGAAGAGCACAGCTTAGGGCCTCTGCAGAGGTGTGGGCCTCTTCCCCAAGAGACAGAGCTGATTTATAAGATGTGGACTGTGGCCTTAGCTAACAAGACAGTGTGCCTGGGAGCTCAGAATGTGTATGCAAATTCTGGCTCCCCTCTTGCTTGCTGGTTGCCCCTGAGGGGATGACTTAACTGCTCTGACTCTTGCTTCCTCACGCACGAAGTTGGGAGGATAGTAGATAGCTCTCAGGTGCACTGGGCTCCTGTGAGAACTCAATGGGTGAGCGTTTGTTCTCACTCACAGGGCCTGTCTGCCTCAGTAGTAACTGCTCAGAAAGGTTGGCTGTTGCTATTGCCGGGGAACTATGCACAGGTCATTTTCCTCCAGTAGACTCCAGTCAGGGGAAATCGATGCTTTCTAAGGAGCCTTGTTGGTGTAGGGTGACAGTCATGGAAGAGGAAAATCCGAAAACAGAATGTCTGTGAGGCAACCTGCTGATTACCTACAGTGTGTTAGCATTGTTACTGTAACAAAATACCTGAGACAATCAACTTATAAAGCGGAAAGGCTGATTTTAGCTCATGGTTTTGGAAGGCTGAGCCCATAAGCAATTGGCAGCACTGCTGCGGGCCTGTGGAAGCCCATCATGCTGGAAGCCCATGGCAGAGCAAAGCTGTGGTCAAAAATAAACCAAATTTGGAGCCGGGCGTGGTGGCGCACGCCTGTAATCCCAGCACTTGGGAGGCTGAGGCAGGAGGATCGTTGCGAGTTCGAGGCCAGCCTGGGCTACAAAGTGAGCTCAAGGCCAGCCTGAACTGCTAGCGAGACCCTGTCTCATAAAGACAAAAAAAAAAAAAACAACCAAATTTGGGGTCCCATTATCCCCTTCAACCTGAAGACAACCCACTAGGTCCCACCTCCTGAAAGTTCTACCACCTCCCAACTGGAGACCAAACCTTTAAAACCCGAGGCTCTGGGGAACAGCTTAGATCCACTACAGCACTTCGAGAAAGTGCCCAACAGTGACAGCTGTTACTGCAATTGCTGTCAAGGGCATCAAAGAATGGGGCTAGCAGAGTAGAGTGAAGCCTGATAATCAGCCCTTCTGCCCCCCACAGCCTCAACACCCTTTGGGGACGTGGCCTCTCTTTTATCCGCACCATCTTCTTGCTCCACCCATATTTCCTTTGAGGCCTGTGTCCCCCAGCCCAATCCTCCGTCAGCGGGGGGTCTATCATGGCTCCAATGACTGGGAAAGGGCCCAGCTTCCGGCTGCCACCTTGAGCTAACAGAAACTGGAATCTCGGTTATGTAACCATGCTATCTCCCTCATGTGTTGGCGGTGTCCGGGTTCTCATTCTTCTGGGTAGATATCAGAGCGTGTCCTGTGTGCCCTATTCAGCTGCTTTCCCATGGAATTAAGGCCTGTATCTGCCCCTGGATGGGGTGTTTCCCTCCCACCCTGTCCTTAAACATAGTTAGTTCCTCCTAGGATCCCGCTGCCTCATTCACACCTGTCAGAACCTCCAAGGAGATCTTTCCCTGTCAAGAGGCCACCTTCATCTACCCCCAGACAGCATTAGGTGTGAAGGACCTAACGGGGGACCCGCAAGGCTTGAGTCATCTTAATTATTTACCCTTTCTGACTAAATTTTAATCACAGAAATGGAAGATTCCCACCTCCCCCCAATTTCTCTTCTCATACTCCTCACAGCTGCTGCCCGCCTACTATATGTAGAAAGAAAATTCTGCCCGAAGTGTTACCTCAGGCTCTCACGCTGAGGACAGTGGATCTGGAATAGATCTGCAATGTCACAGAAAGACAAGAGATTCTGATACTTATTCCTTTTCCTCTCAGCTCCACCATGGAAAAGGAATTCTATTCCTTAAGTCTGCGAACCCTAAAGGAGCACCTGTACAGCAAAATGCCCCCCAATCCCTGCTCTCACACCCTCACACCCTGACAGGCATGGTAGGAATTTCACGTGGACAGGCACACACACAACCGTAATCCCAAGGTGAAGGTAACAGGACAGGGTGTTTAATACAGGTATTTTTGAGCACTGCGATGAAACTAGATCTTTTCTGCTTAGTGGAACCAAGGAAGATGCCAGAAGGACCTGAAATTGGGAGCTGAGGAGGAGGTGTGGGAATGGGGGTGGGGGAAGCATTTCCGTAGAAGGTGTGGTTTGAGAAAAAGTCTAGAAGCTGGAGGTGAAAATGGGGATTAGATATTGTGGTATTCTGAGGGACTGGGTGGGGAGACACATCTGGGGGAACCAGGGGACCCTGGAAATGGAGGGAGGGTGGAAGGAACTTGGAGGGAAGATTCTTATCTGCCTCTCCCTGCACAGGTGCTACATCTCAAGAACTGCAGAAAACTGGTGGATCCCCAACATCACCTCATGTATCCACCTTCACTCCAGGCCCTGTCTACAGAGCTCCCCCTGACCACCCTGCTCTGCGTTCCAGACACAGACCTGCGGACCTCCCCAACTCTACCGCGATCCAAAGGTCAAAACGCCCCTGCAACACCACACGCCTTTCCAGGCCAACTCACAGGCCAGTAGAGAACCCCAGAAGTACAGACCACGAACACTCTGGAGCTCAGCACATACGCCCTCCCGCTTCTACACAAAACACTGGCAGTCAAAAAGAGGAGCTACTTATCCAGGGTGAAGCCTCTAACCATCACATGGACTCCACTAACATTCACAAAAGATCACCTAAACAGCATTTGACCTCAGCACCCAAGAGTAGAACAACTTGTAAGTCTACAACAGGCAAATCAAAAATAATCAGAAACATAGCTACAACTACAAGAACTGTGGAGAAGCCTGCCACTAGTTTAAATAATACAACCATCACCTCACACCAGACTACAATTCCTTTCCACAACTTTGTCAATTCAGAGAGCAGCAGAAAAAACATATCTTCCTCAGAAAAAGCTTCACAAACCACAATGGCATCATATAAAACTACAAAAAACCCAGAAAAGTCAGATGGAAATGAAGAGCATAGGACTACAGTTGTTTCAGGGAATCCCCTCATGAGGACCACAGGAGAGAGAAACAAGACATTGGCCAGAGAGAGGACCATAGGAGTCCACGCAACACCTCCAGAACATGGAGGAAAGATTACTTCAGCCCATGAGATCACAGCAGCCCACGTGACACCACCAGAAAATGAAGGAAAGACTGTGTCAGCCCATGAGATCACAGGATCCCGTGTGACACCACCACAACATGGAGGAAAGACCATGTCAGCCCCTGAGATCATAGCAGCCCACGTGACACCACCAGAACATGGAGGAAAGACCGTGTCAGCCCATGAGATCACAGAAGTCCACATGACACCACCAGAACATGGAGGAAAGACCGTGTCAGCCCATGAGATCACAGGAGTCCATGCGACACCAGCAGAACATGGAGGAAGGACCATGTCAGCCCCTGAGATCACAGGAGCCCACGTGACACCAGCAG
>PVLD010022608.1:0-28988 GCA_004027595.1 Dinomys branickii
GTGGATGGATGGGAGGGTGGCTGGATTGATGGATGGATGGGGGGCTGGGTGGATGGGTGGGTGGATGGTTGAGTGGATGGATGGGTGGATGGATGGATGGATGGGAAAGAAGCAAGGGAGAAGAAAAGGAAAGCAGGGAGGGAGAGAAAGAGAGAGGAAGGAGGAAAGGTAAGAAGAATGCAAGGAAGGAAAGAAGGAAAAAAGGAAGGAAGAAACATGGATTCAAGAAGGTGGTTGAAAAGCTAATGACCTCATTTCACGTCTTGAGATACAGTGGTTCCTCAGGTGATCATTGCACATCAAAGGCCTCAGGTACTGTTGAAATTCAGAAATAGAAAGATCATACTGTAACAGCGAATAAAAGTGGCACATATTTGGATTTATCAGGAACACCATTTTGGCATTGTCAAGTGACTTTCCTCTTTGAGTGGCTTTTGATGAGGAGTCTACTTTTCAATTTGTGTGCATCCTGAGCATCAATTTGCATCCAACCATCGCAGTATCTTTGAAACAAAACAGAACAAAACAAAAATAGAAGGGCGACAGAGAATTGCAGGTTAAATTTGATGAGTTTTGATTAGCTCATATTTTCAGGACAGAATCATTGCTTTCCTCCTGGGAAGCTGCTACATGCGCATAACACATTTTCAAATCTTTTTATGTCCTTTTTCCTCTACCTCCATCTCTCGGTCCCCTTCTCATGTGTAAAAGACGCAACTTCCTGTTTCTTACTACCTGTTATCATTTATCTATTTATCTATCTATTTATTTATTTATTTATTTATTTACTTTGGTACCAGGAATTGAACTCACGACCTCACACTGCCCAGGCAGGTGCTGTGCTGCTGAGCTATATCCCCAGGCCCTTATATGTCTTTTATTTTGCTTTAAAAACTACTTATACTTTGCTTTCCCCATACAAGAGAACCACAGGATAGTTAAGCTGTATAGCGGATTTATTGCACTTCACAAAACGGTGTTAAGGTGCATACATTTTGCTTCCAATACCCCAAATTTATTTTGAACTAAATAACCTTCTGACGCCACCTAGTGCGTGGGAGGAGGTACTGAATATCTTGAATACTCTCCAAGGTGGTCAATTTCTACATTGCTTTTAAATGTTAAGGAATTTTTTTTTTATTACACAAGGGATCTGATAACAAGGTTCACTGATTTTTTTAAAGAATCATAGTGCATGTCCGTAACAAATGAACCACAATTCTTAGAAATGCCTTTGATTATGCTGTCAAGATTATATTTTGAATAAAATAGAGCAGGTGGAAACACGTGAAGTTCTGTAAAATACTGAGGGAACTATACATTGCATCTCTTTTGGGGAAGGCAAGGTTATTTTCCACCCTTGATAATTATAATCTCTCTTTGCTCATGGGAATTAAAATACATTGAGGGCTGAAATATAGTCTTGAAAATAAAACAAAGTGATCACCCACTTACAGATCGTACTGCCTTTGGAGTACCGGGAAAGGAAAATGACTAGGGTTTTGATAATCTCTGAGAATTTGTCTTAGTTTAACAACTCTGACTGTATATGTCCAAGAACTTTAGTAATAGGTAGATTGCATCAATCAAAATGTATATTTATCAGGATACCCCAAATCCACCTCTATACTCTTTGAAAATCAAATAGATATGTGTCTTTATGTGTCGTGTAAAATACACTCTGCATGCCTTCAAAAATGACCTCATAGACAGCATGCAAATAATTTAATTTCTTTGTTTTTGACCTGGGTCCCCAGTGATGAATGAAAGATCTGTATCAAACTGTATCAGACCCAACTCGATAAAGCCACATCAATGGAAAATAAATAGTGGAATTCATTACCTTCCCTTTTAAAAAATATTTATTATTATTTTATGTTTGCACTGCATAAAAATTATATCCATCATGGGGATTTGCTGCGTGGCCCTAACACCTCTTAATTCTTTCCCTTTTTCTCCCCATCCCTTGATCCCCTTTGCATTTACAAAACATCTATCTCCATTTTTAATAGTTATGCTAAACTCTTACCCACTTTCCCCTTATTCCTCCCTCCAGTCCTTTTAAAACAATAAAAGCAGATTAAAGAGTATACAAGGTATATTCCACTTAAATGGGAAAAAAATGAAAACTTCCTCCAGAAAAAAAAAAAAAACCTCCAGAAAATTAAGAGCAAATGAGGGATTAAATCAATCTCTTTCAAAAGAACTTGTGGCATACAAAATAGTAAGTGAATGTCAGACTTTTCATGTCAATATTATATTTTATTTTTTTCAAGTGTAATTCTTTATTTATTTTTTCTTTTTATTTTAAAAGTAAAAGAACAAAAACACTAACAAACATACACACAGTCACAGAAGAACAGTACAAAAACAAAACTACAGATAAGGTGGCAGGGGATCAGCAATGGTTGTTGTATTACACGTTGGTAGCTTCAAAGTGTATACTCAGGACCATGTCAATATTTTAAAATTAATTTTATTGGTACACTTTAGATACATGGAATCACCACATTCATCATAGGGAATTTGTACCTGTACATAGTATACCTTGATTGTTTTTGAGTATATTAATTTTTGTGAATAAAGAGAGAAACTCATGAGATAAGGCCCTATATATGTCAAAAACTCATGATATAAGGCCATATATATATATATATATATGATATAAATACTGTGTATATAAATTTCATATATAATTATATATGATGTATAAATACATGTGTGTTTTCATTTTACTAGTAAAAGTAAAGTTATACCAATTCATGCAGTTTTCTTTAAGTGTGTAAACTTTGCTTGCCCTTACTACATTTTGCAAAATATATAGGTCTATATATGGAAAATACCTATGTATATATACACACATATATGCAGTATATAGGATACAATAAATATCCCACATACACAAGTGTCACTTGTATATACTCTATACGACATAGATTGTGCTATTGAGTATATAATATACAGTCTACTAATATTCCACATGAAATGTACCAATTCTGTATACCATGCCACCCAAACTATTGTACCTAGAATATTGTGTATGTTACAAAGCCTGTGCAGTGTACACATAGTTGCCAACGTATGACTGCTTGATTTATGATGGTCTAATACATTTTTTTACGTTTATAACTCTGTACTTGAATACAATATATAACAGGCAGTATAGTTGCACACCACACATAAATGTGTGTGTGTGTGTGTGTGTGTGTGTATAATTCCTTCAATTATTCCATCATTATTAATTATTGAATTAGTGCATCAATATTCCATCTTAGGCAATACTTTACTAATTCTAATTTAAGTATTAGAGAGTGGTAGACACTATTTCTTGAAGTTTCAATGCCGGGTGTGTTTTAGTTACTTTTTTGACATTCTTCTGTATTTTCATGCCTGATATCCTTAACCACAAACCAGGTCACTAGGGTAAAGCCAGCTGATGCTGAAGAACTTGCTCAAGAGTTCATAGGTGCAAAGCAGGCCTGGAAAACCAGGTGTGCTGTTCCACATCTGTAATCTCAGCAGTCTTGGAAGCTAAAGCAGAAGGATTTCAAGTTCTGACCCAGCCTGAACAATTTAGCAACTCAGTGAAATCCTGTCTCCAAATAAATAATAACAATAATAATCACATAAGAAGAACTGTATGGATGTAGCTCACTATGAAGGCCCCAGGTTCAGTCCTCACCACTGGAAAGAAGGAAGTATAGAATTGTAGCAAGTTGAATGCTCAAAAATAAATTGATGTTTGATTCATTGATTTCTTTTTTAACTGTATGGTCAACCCCAGGGGTTGATTTCATCTGTACGGTGCATGGTAACTGGTGAGTCTTTTGGTCTGCTGGCCTTTGACTGTGGAAGGGAATACAAACTTCCGGAACATCCTGCCGTGAAGGGCTGACACTGAGGTCAGGAGTCAAGGTATAGGGAACAAAGGAAGGATTCACAACTCAGAGCACATTTAATTGTGCATTTCAATGTTTGAGTCATTCTCTTCACTCAGCAAGAGGGGGTCAGGCAGCGTCTCAAGTCCATTATAGCAGATATGCTGTCCAGCTCACTTCACTATCATACAGAGGGAAGGAAGGAGACCAGTGCTCTGAGCAGAGTTGCTGGCAAGCTTACATAGATTGCTTTCTGTGTTTCGTGACTTATCACTAAATTTTGATGATATGCCTTGAGCCCTCTTTCCCTAGTGCAGACAAATTAATGGGACAATTTTTGTGCTCAGAGCTGCCAAACACCCTTAAAACCCAGAGTTATGCTCAATTTCAGGCAAGGTGATGGCTGGAGCCTAAGCCTGATAATCTCATCCTATCTACAAGTACTATTTTACCAGACTTCTGATTTTTTTCATGAAATACCGCTTGATCTTTTTCTCAGTGTCGAAAAGCGATCTTTTTCAACAGTGTTTCGTGAAATGTTGCTTCATCTTTTTCTCAGGGTCTGAGTATGTGCTTATAACCCTTTGAAACGGAGCAAAAAACTAGTGTATGTGTTTGCAATTTGCAATTAGAAAGCTTACCTTTCTCCCTTCCTTTCTTCCTAACTTCTGCCTTCCTTCCTTCCTTCCTTCCTTCCTTCCTTCCTTCCTACCTTCCTTCCTTCCTTCCTTCTTTCTGTTCCTCAATTCTGGGGAATTGAAAATCCCGGCTAAGAAGCATACTTTAAAAGGATATGAAGTCGTGGGAATTTTCCTAGGAGCGTGTAGTTTTCCTTCGTCACAGTGTAAGATAATTGCGTGTATTTAAAAATAGCGAAAATGTAAGGAGGATGCCCTAATAATGCCCTCTGGATTTACTTTTATTTGAATAGCTTTCTCAAAAATGGTTATTTGTGTTAGTGCGTATTTGCAGTACATAATGACTGCTAGTTCCAAGCGGGATTGGTCCACGGCCATAACACGTCTTACCGTGAATCAAACTCATCGCCTGGCACTTGCCAGGTAGGTGCTGCGGGGTTTAATTCTCTCCCCAGCCCCATCATACACCTTAATTCTACTTCCTTCCCCTCCTACCCCTTCACTCCTCGGTCCGCTTTCCATTCACAGAGGACTTAGCACCCTGTTTCAGATTATTTATATTTTATGTTACTTTATTTATGCTTATTATCATGTGATAGTTATCTCTATGTGCCTGATGTATTTCATTTAGAATTGGAGGTCTCAAGTTGCCTCTGTTTTCCTACAAATGACTCAGGTTTATCCTTTTTTATGGCACAGTAGGTAAATATCTCTTGCTCTTGATCCATTTGTCTGTTGATGGACATATACGCTTCTTGAAATAGTTAGCTATTATGATTTTTGCTATTATAAACATGGTTATCAGCGGATCACTGTCTTAGGATATCTTTCACTCTCTGGGGAAGATACCCAGAAGAGGAATATCTTGTTGGAACAGGATTTCTATAATTAGGTGTGTTAATTTTTTTTTTTTTTTAGGACTATCCATATTGGCATTGAAAGTGTTTGCAATATTTTACATTATCACCAAGAGTAGGCAAAGGCTGCTTTCAAAAAAATCGCAACAGCTTTTGTTATGTGATTTCTTTTTTCTTTCCTTTTTTTTTTTTCTTTGGTACTGGGAATCAAATTCATGACCTCAGGCTTGCCAGGCAAGTGCTTATGCCACTAAGCTATATCGCACCCCCACCACACACTTTTTTAGACAGTCTCACGATGGACTTGAACCTATTATGTATCCCAGGCTGGCTTTGAACTCATGGTGATACTCCTGCCTCAGCCTCCCAAGTGCTGGGATTGCAGGTGTGTACCGCCACACACAGCCCATTATTTAATTTCCTGACAGTGACAATTTTTTTTTCTGGAATAAGGTGGAATCTCAGTTTTTGTTTTAATTTTCATTTCTCTAATGACCAGAGACATTGAACACATTTTTTCACGAATCTTTAGGTCCTTTGTACTTCTTCTGAGAAGTGTCTGAGCAAAAGCTTACCTCAAGGAAAACTAGGAACCGAATGGTAGCAATGCGTAGGATTAAAGCGCGCTGGAATATCCTGCCATGAAGGGCTGATCTTGAGGTCAGGTGAGCTGCACACGCAGCTCAGATTGACTGTGCTCATCCACAAAAACACAACAAACAGAGGTCCAGTTTTCTTGGGATCTGGAATCTTCCTTGTCAAACAGGGAAGTGTGTTCACTTTTGTCCCTTTCATTTTTCTTTGTTGTCTTCTATTCGTAGGGATCCCAACCAGCCCGTGCCCCAGGATACCAAGTTCATTCACACGAAACCGAACCGCTTTGAGGAAGTGGCCTGGTCAAAGTACAACCCCAAAGACCAGCTGTATCTCCACATCGGCCTGAAACCCAGAGTGCGCGATCATTATCGCGCCACCAAAGTGGCTTTCTGGTTGGAACTCGTGCCTCATCTGCACAACCTGAACGAGATATTCCAGTATGTCTCTACCACGACTAAGGTACCCCCGCCGGACATGACGTCCTTCCCTTATGGGACCCGGCGGTCTCCAGCCAAGATCTGGCCAACAACCAAACGCCCAGCCATCACTCCGGCCAACAACCCCAAGCACTCTAAGGATACACAAAAAACAGCGCCCGACGACACCACCGTCCTCATCGAAACCAAAAGGGATTATTCCACCGAGTTGAGCGTCACTATCGCCGTGGGTGCCTCTCTGTTGTTCCTGAACATCTTGGCTTTCGCAGCCCTCTACTACAAGAAGGATAAGAGACGCCACGAGACGCACAGACGACCCAGCCCGCAGAGGAACACCACCAACGACATCGCCCACATCCAGAATGAAGAGATCATGTCTCTGCAGATGAAGCAGCTGGAGCACGACCACGAGTGTGAGTCCCTTCAGGCTCACGACACGCTGAGGCTCACCTGTCCTCCAGACTACACGCTGACGCTACGCCGGTCCCCAGATGACATCCCGCTCATGACACCGAATACGATCACCATGATTCCCAACACGTTAACGGGCATGCAACCCTTGCACACATTTAATACCTTCAGCGGGGGACAAAACAGTACAAATTTACCGCACGGACATTCCACCACTAGAGTATAGCTTTGTGCTTCCCTCCCCTCCATCCCTTCCTCCTTCCTTCTTTCTGTCTCCTTCTGCCCCCGTAGAAGACATCAAGAGACACAGAAAACAAAACTCTCCAAACCAGGAAAGCTTTTCATCTCACCGATTTAGGATGACAACTCTGGCAACAAACAAATAAAAAATCAACACAAAAACAACAGGTCACCTGGTTTCCTGAGACCTTCCCTCCCCCTTGGTGTTTTCCCGAACTGTTCCACCAATTTCTCACCCTAAGAAATGTGAAAAGCATACGTTTCTCATACAATACTGCTCTAAGATTTCTCACCCACCCCAAAGAACTCTCTTGTCTCCAGGCCACCTCCATTCAATGACAGAGGTTCCCAGTCTTCACAGTTAGCAATTCACACTTCTGGAACCCAGCCAGGGACATCTAATTTTTTTTTAATTTAAAAAAATAACAATTGAAAAAAAATCTTAAGTTCTTTACGTGCCATAGAATGGATGGCTCTACTTTCGGAAAGAGAGGGTCTATGGGTCTTTCCTTTTTTTACTCAGTGTCACAAAGAGTTGTAATTCAGAGAGAAGAAAGAAGTAGAAATTTTATCATTAAAATAAGACTTGACTATGCAGAGAAATAAACCTATAGTGTTCTGTGCAAAGAGCTGTTTTGCCAGCCTGAACTATATTTAAGAAACTTTGTAAAAATAAAAAAAAAAAAGAAATTGTATATAGCTGTGAGTTTAAACACAAAACACACACAGAGGGGGAACAAAAGGAAAAAAAAAGCTTTTATTGATGTTTTCAGTTTGAAAGAGCTTTTAGCAAGGTTGTGATTTTTCATTGTGTTCTGAATGTATATAAATATAAATACATATATATTATATATACATTAGTCATATCACCTCCGTTTCCCTCTGAAGCAAACAACAACAAAAAAAGCTTTTGTTCTTAACTATTTGTGGCAAAAAACAAACAAGCAGACAAAAGACATGGGATGTTTGTAATTTGTTTCATTTTTAAGAGGATCTGGTGTGGTGCAGAAGAATCCTAGACCATCTGTGTGGCCTGTCTATGTCCCATTTTCAAGTTGCACAAAATGCATGAGACAGAAGCATTCTTAGGGAGACTGTTGGGTTTTTTAATTTTTTTTTATTCTCAAAACTTATTTGCTTATATAGTTAGCCTTCCTGAAATCACCATGCAGAGATGGGTCCTCAGAATTGAATGTTCAAAAATGCACCTCACATTCGGGACAGGCTTATACACAAGACTGGCAAGGAGAAAGCGGTAAGAAAAAAAAAGAAAAAAAAACCATAATACAAGTCTCATTCTGTAATTCTGGCCCTTTGAGTAGATTTAGGAAGAGTTCCTTCCCATCCTAGCAGGTTGCCAGAAAGCAAAGAAAGCTTGTCTTTGGAAGGATTGTGCCTGGTCCAATCAATACAGCTTTGTGTCTCACTACAGCTGCAGGACTCTGCCTGACGGGCTACCTGCTCAGCTTGTCTAATCAGCTCCAATGAGCCGCGCTTTCCACTGAGCCATGCAGCCCTTAATTATTAGCAAGCAAGCCGCCCCCCCAAAAGAAATGTTCCTAGCATTTATGGGATAAACATGTGCTTTCTAAAAATAACAGTTTTTGTAGATTTGTATAGTAATCAGCAATCAACAAACAATGCATAGAAAAGGGGGAAAATGTCACATGGGATACGGCATCAGAAGTTCTTTGCATGGGTTTGCTGGAAAATTGAGAGCGCTACCTTGAATTGGAAACCTTGAGATTTGTCCCCTGGAACAGCTCATTGTTTTTCTTCTTATTTTGTTTTCCTCTAAGAGACATTTTAAGGGTTATAAGGTGGAATAAATACAGCACAGTCAAAGTTACGTTGTATTTTTGTGTTTCGCATATGACTGCGTTACCCGGTAACAGTAGCCAAAGATGTTTGAAGATCTCGCGATGTCTGGACTGGAATTTTTTTTTTTTAAATGCTTCAGGAATCTCCAGTCTTAGATGCTAAGGCGCAGGTAGGTATTTTGTGTAACACTGGTCCGGTTGCTTTTATTTCCCTAAAATAACAAATTTTGAATATTAAAATTTCCTCCACTAAAACTGTAGCTATAGCTAAACAGTGTTTGACCTCTAGGGGAAAAAAATATTTTTAAAGGTTCTTAGAAATGCAGAAAGTCAGTCAATCCTGTTGCATAAGTGGAGTTCATCTCAAGAGTCATTCTCTGTATATACAAACGTGTGAAATGTTATGCACCCAGCTTAGGACATACGAAGAAGCAACAATTTTACCATTGCAATGAGACACCATGGATGACATGTTTGTCCCGGTTCATCTTTTTCTCTGAGAGCTATTTTTCAAGCCATTTCCTGCAAGCTATGTCTCCTCCCGGCTGGTTTAACAGCAAGCAGGATACACGCAGAAGGACTTGGTGATTATGCCATCTAAGCTGGTTCCGTATGTTTTGTAATGTGAATTCCAATATCTGTTTTGTCCTTGGCTAGCAATATGTACAGTCATGCGTCTGTCAGCCTTGTGGCATTTGGATAAGGACACAGAGTTCCTGTTAAGTGAATAATTTTAGCTTTTCCAGAGGATTATGATCAAAAGCAATTTAATACATCGTATTAAAAAATATAATTGCTATCTATAAAAAAGAGGAAAAAAGGAGAAAAAATAAGAAAAAAATAATTTCTTAGGCTTTTATTCTCAATCTTCAAAGGCACGCAGGGTTTAATGGTTTGTTGGGCTATTATTTTGCAATTTTGCTTTTTGATTTTTGCCTTAAGTAATGATAGAAGATATATATGGCTGGACACACATGTATAAACTTTTCAGCAGCATTTTTAATAATAAAATATCACAGTATTTTCTAATGCTTTGTGCAAATAATTATGTGTCTATTCTTTCTTTGTAGGTGGTGTATCTTGCTTTTATTTATTTATTTATTTTTTTCTTGGTGGTATGCCTTTACTTCTGTGAAAGTATAATGATGCTTCTGACACAACAGCTGAATAGAGGAATTTGAGTGGGAGACAAATGAGTTTCTTTCTTGGGGCTTGATATACATCTTCATTACCCTACTTTGGAGGTAGTTCCACCAGCCTTTATCTGGCTAGCCAGGTCCTGCATGATAAAGACACATTTCCACCACTGCCCATTCTGAGAGTGTTTGATATGAAATGCCTTAACTCTGGAACTGAGAGTTCACTGTTAGTGCGTCTTCAGTGACATCAACTAATTCCCACTGGTCTTGCTCTGGAGGTGGGCAGCTACGTGCACGGCATGGAGATGCTCATTCCGGCGCGTGATTCGCCGTCCTCCCACGCACATCTCACGCGACAGTCATAGTAGCCCTCACGTGCAGACCCCTGCCAACAGCCAGCCACGTGGACAGCTGCAGATCTGAAGCCTAAACAACCCAGGGCATCTCACGGCCCACTCTCTCCCCCTGCAGAGTTGTACGCTCCGGCTTGGAAGGCAGGTTCTCATAGGCTATATCCCCCGATGTACCAGAGAAAAAAATTGTGAGGATACTCTGCATATATGAAGCCTTCGTGATCCGAAAGTTAGTGGTTTTGAAGAAATGTGTGTATCTGTGTGTGTATAAGTATGTGCATATACATACATATCCATACATATACACACACATGCCCCCGAGGTATGTATTGTATCTCATACATACACCCTACACATATATGATATATTATATGTGTGTGTACATATCAACATACATCCATAAACATATACTCCATAGGTATGTGTTATGCCATATTATAACAATATATATAATATAAAACAACATATTGACATATATCGTATATATAGTGTGTATATCAGTGATGGTAGTTTTGGCGAAATGTGTGTGTGTAGATACATATATACACACATGAATTGTAGGTGCATATATCACAACATGCACATGCATTATATACATAAATATATACATATGAAGAGATGCATACACATTTAAACAAACCATAGATATGGGTTATATCATAATCCATATATAATATATAATAACTGATATATAATTTATATATTTGTGCATGCATGTGTACACTACATGCATGTATATGCAGTACATGCCTATGTATAGACATGCACACCTAAATATATATGCACATGTACACTATGACTAAGCACTATGTCACATACTTAGGTATGTGTTATAGATGATAGAATGTGTATATACATGTACATTAACATAAGGTATGTATAATATGTATATACTTCATACATTTGCAGATAACTACGTACTTTAAATTTTTAAACCTAGCATTTTTATTAAATATATATAAACATACAAATACACATATACATATATATGTATGTGCATATTTAATGGAAAATACATGTATGTATACACATGTATGTGGGTGTTTACAGATGCATAGCTATGGATGTATATTTGTGTATCTGCACGTGTAAATTTACTATACATACAAAAGTATATATTCATACTTTACACCTAAGCATATATTCTCAGAAATATTGGACCTTGCATCTGTGATGTTTGCAATTCCATTAATTATATATGCACACATGTATAAACATACATCACATATACTTTACACATACATGCAGACACATGTTTCTGTAAATTCCTAAGTGACTAAACACACAGACAAATACATAACCATATATATGTACATAGAATACATCTGTGTATATCTATGTGTTGTTTTTATATAATATACATGCGTACACATTTCTCTGTGTGCATATAAAAGAGACATACATACACTACACACATTCATAGATATGTGCACTTTATATCCTTTTTCATTTTATTTTCCATTAAATATGTACATACCTGCATATACATGCACAAAACATGCATCTTCACATACATTGATGCTCACATACATACATAAACATGTAACAGAAATATTAAAAGATTCAACTCTAATATTTTAATAAACACTAGTTTGGAGAGCCTCATTTTCTCCATTTTACATTTGTAGCTTTTGTGAATACAAAAATACATGCATTCATTCATGCATTCCACAGAGTTTTAGAATATCCGCACCTCACCACACCCTGTGTTCTGCCACCCTTAATAATGCCAGTAAACCAGGCACAGTGGTGCACTCGGAGCCCCAGCTACTCACACGGCTGAGGCAAGAGAATCACAGGTTCAAACCCAGCCTGGGCAATTTAGCAAGGATTTGTTCCCACATAAAACAAAAATAAAATAGCTGAACCTGGAACTCAGTTGTACAGCATTTCGCAGGCATGCACCATGCTTGGGGTTCACTACCAACAGAGAAAAACAACAAAGGAGGTAAAATTTCTTCAATCCTCTCATCCCACAGGTAAGCAGGGGTGACCAGAGACAATCAGTGAGAGTGGACGCTGCTCAGCGCACCCTCCTTGTTCAGAGAAAACCAGTCCCACACTTCTACTCCAGCTTCTGAAGCTTACAGAAATATTTTTCCAAAGACCTGGCTTTCATCTGTATGCCAGGTCTTTGCAAGTCCATGGGGGAAAAACTAGAAGCGCTCATTGTTAAAGACAGACTCAAACAGAGAGGACCAAAAGGTTGGGTAACTGCCTCATTTATCATCAATAGAAAACATCAGTTTTGTTCGCAAGATGAGAAGAGAAACATTATTTGCGGCCAGCCAAGGGATCCCTACTTCATCCAGGTGTAAACTGGGAATATTTAAATGCTGTCACTGTGGTGTGACCCTCATTGGGTATTTGAAGACTACTTCCCAAGCAGGACCACTCTTAGAAACAAAAGATATAGCTGGATAAACTGCATACACCCCTTGGACACTTTTGACTATTTGCCCACTATTTTGTGAGTTGTGCACTGGAGAAACTAAGAACATGATTTTCTAACAGGATGAGGGAAGATTTTAAGACATGAAGGAGGAAGTGAAAGGAATATCTAGGAAGTTAAAAACTAGCATCCTTTCCAGGGTTGGTGGGGACAGAGATTAGGGGTACATTGAAGAGGAAGAAAAATACTTCCACAGGGTGTGGTGTGTGTGGCTGTAATCCCAGTACTCTGGGAGGCTGAGGCAGGAGGATCACAAGTTGGAGTAGAAAGGAAGGATGGTGAGAGGATAGGAGGAAGAAAGGAACGAAGAGAGGAAGGGAAGGGAAAGAAGGAAGGAAGGAAGGAAACTTTACATCTTGTAATCACATATTCCAAAACTGCTACACCACAGTGCTGAATGCTTGGGAGCCACTGGGATGCCAGTGACTTTTGGCCAGGAGATTAGATGCTCAAAGTTAAGATTACAATTGTCTTTAATAAAAAAACAATGGGAAAAAAAGAAATGAGCTGCCTGCTGAGGCACTTTGTGTAAACATGGGGCTTCTTTTGACTGGATCTCTTTCCATCAAGCTGCGCGGCCTGCCTCCCTGTACTGAGAATATCCTTGCCATCATGCATACATGCAACTGGATGAACCTATGTCCTTAGTCTTTGCCAAGTTGGCCAAATGGCAAGGTTATTTTTTTCTCCTTTCCAGATCTACCTTCTTCCTGTTTTATCTATCTATCTATCTATCTATCTATCTATCTATCTATCTCAAGGTCAAGGTCCTGAGTTTGATTGCTGGTTACAAAATCTAAATTGTGAGAAGCAAGAAAAAGTGAAAGTGTCTCTGTCTCTGCAGAGATTCTCATTATAATTTGTAAAGGAGGAGAAATGGGTGGAGGGAGAAAAGGGAGAGATAAAGGGAAGGGATGTTAAAAACAGGAGGGAGAGATGTTTTGGGCAGGTTCCAGCTTCCCAGCCTGAACCAATCGAATTCCTCATCACAACCATGTACAGATACCTAGATTAAGAAACAAAGAGATGGCTACAGAGGGAAAGGTCCATGACCCGTCTGCCTTGCTATAAGGCGACCCTCCATGAGCACTCTGACAAAGCCACCAACGGCTGCATGTTCTCCAGACGGAACAGGGTTAGGGACATGGGAAAACATCACTTGCTGTTCCCATTTTGGCCAAAAAATAGAAAATCTTGCATGCGGTAGTGATCCTTTCTTACCGGAGAGGCTTCAGAACAGCTCTTGACTTTTGTCTAAATCTCCTTGTCTAAAAAGGCTAGACAAGCAGATCTGAGAGAATGCCACAGATAAATCACCGGCAGCTGCAGCTGGAAAAAAAATGTCATCCACTTCTTCTTCCAAATCTTAGACATTAGGCGTTTCGACTGCAGACCAGCCTTTCACAGAGGAGGCAAACAGCGTGAATGATGTCTCCTACCTCAATATACAACCCTAAAAATTTCCCATTAAAAACTGCAACATTGGACTAACTTAATTACAAATATTAAAAGGGCTATTATGCTTCCATAGTAAAATCAGACACATCAATTTTTTATGTCTTTATGTGCCAACATTACTTCCATAAAACACTTTTATTTCCTCTGGTGATATGCATTATGTATGAGCATGGTATGATCACAAATCATTATTGAGTTGTCTTTTTCCAAGTATTTTTTTAACACAACTGTGTTTTTCAAGTCTCAGAAATGCATTCCTCGGAGATTTTGTGATTGCATAAACATCACAGGATTGGGGTATGTATGCAGAACTAAAGGGTCTAGCATAGGGCAATTCCTAGGTTACACGGTCCATCCTGGTGCTGCTACCTAACAAAGCTGAAAGGCCTGTGACTGAGACTGTGAATAATTGTAACACAATGGTATTTGTATATCTAAATGTCTCCATACACATAACAATTGCTATAAAAATACCAAGCAACACGGAATTTTAAAATTTGCATTGTAATCTTAGAGGACTATTGTTTAATATGTGTTCTGAAATATCATTAAATGGCAAACAACTATATAAAAATAGCAAAACCCAAGGCTTTTACACTGAACTGACTCCTCAATCCTCTTTTCTTCGTTCTCAGCAAGGACCTTGTTTTTTGTTTTTTGTTTTTTTTTTCGGTACTGGGGATCGAACTCAGGACCCTGCGCTTGCTAGGCAAGCGCTTATTCCACTGAGCTATATCCCCAGCCCCAAGGACCCTGTTAACTCACTAAACTGCCCTGGCTATGCTGCAACTTTGATCCTCCTGCCTCGGTGTCCCAGAGTGCTGGGATCAGAGGTGAGCACACAATTCCTGCCTCACGGACACCCTTTTAAAACAAGGGTGTAGCATCTCGTCCTTAAAAGTAGAGACTATGCCTTTTAAAGAACACTGAATCATTTTTAAAATTAAAATGCCCTGATCCAAATGTATTGTAGAAATGCTTTTAAAACAAGTACTTTGGTTGTAGAATATATGGAATCAATCATATAAAGAACACGGACTTGCGTGATGCTGCAGGATTTTGGAATAATCTAGGATAAGTGCTAAATAAGTGATAGATATTAAGTCATTTATTCCTTATAGCAGCCTCAAAATACGAATTTCATTTCACAGAAGAGGAAGCTGAGGCGCGGAAGGGTAAGTGAACGAGTTGCAACGGCACAAGGAAACATAATGTAGCTACTGTTTGCGAGCAGACCATGCAGGCAGAGTGTATGTGCTTACAAATATTTACTGAAATATCTGTGCATTCCACAGTTACGTCCCCTGCGCACATTTTATAAAATGCAAAAACTGCTTTGTGCAAATGCATCTTGGAAAATGCAAGACATGCAAATTCAAGTGAAAAAGTGTCACTGTGATCTCAGTCTGCTCTGGGAACATCAGTAGCTTTAAATCTAAAATTTTATGCACAGTGGCCCTCCTTCCCACTTGAATCTATCCAGGGTGGATTCGGGGTATTTGAAGAATTTTGTCGAGTGGGGGTATATTTTTTTAATTTTTTCCTGTTTTATCTCTTTTTATTTTCCTTATGATTCTAGATTTATTTTGTGTCGTTAAATATAGGGCTCTCCTGTTCTACTCAGTGATATTTTAGAGTACTTGCTCCCTCTGTTATGAAGATGGAGTTTTGGGAAGAGGCAGCGATTGCATGACATTAGATTCAACAGCCCCAGGATGCTCACCAGCTGTCAAGGTTTTCTATGTCCTTGCACCGTGAAATAAGTCATTATTTTAGTATGTCTTTAAATAAAATAAATAATCTCATGATCTCATGCCCAGTGTGTGCCCAATCTGAGACATATTACCCGCTGACATGGGCGCAGAGGAAGATCCTGCTACTGTATTGAACAAACGCAAGGCCTACAGTGGTGGTGGCCTGGGATGTAGCTCAATGGCATAAGCACCTGCCTACAGTGGTGGTGTACGCTTGTAATCTCAGCGCTCGGGAGGCTGAGGCAGGAGGAGCGTGGCAAGTTCATGTCCAGCCTCAGCTACACAGCGATTTCAAAGGCAATCTGAACTATATAGCAAGACCATGTCTCAAAATAAATAAATAAATAAATTTAAATTTAAAAAAAATGAAAAATAAAAATAAAAACAGATTTAAAAGAGTATTTTCAGTCTAGTCAAGGACATAATCTACATCTACACATCACTTGCATTTAGGGAAAAAGGACTGTGCTTTGAATATCTGTGATATATTTCATGTAATAGTCATCATGCTGATTACCTGCACCACACACACTTCGCTAAACAGTGCTCTACATGATGGCACATCAATAAAAGAGAAAAGTTTAACAAGATATTTAGTTGCTATTTTCATGCCTTTATGCTACGCTTCTATAAAAGAACTTGCTGGGACCCTTCATGGTCACACAGAGCATCCGATAAGCACAATAAGTAAAAGGCATGGAACAGAAAGATTTACAGTTTAATTTCTTGTTTTAGATATTTGCAATATATTCCTCTGCATAGTGAAATACCTGGGTTGTGTGATCCAGTTTGCAACAAAAAAGAAATCATTTTTCAGTTACATTTGTACATGTAACCTTGACACGTTACTCCATTCCACAATTTTTTATTACATCCGTGCTTAAAACTACTATTTAACACACAAATTCTGGTATGAAATTTTCCACTTTCTGTTCATTTTTGGCCCAGAAAAAGTTTCACATTTCAAATTTTTTAAAATTTATTTTTATTAGTACGTGCTTGTAGTGATTACCTTTATTATGGAGAGTGAAGACATATTTTGGACTATGGCAGATCTTGAATTTTTAACATAGGAATGCTCAAACTGAGATAAACTCTAGCTATGTTTTTCTAAATCAGGAAATTGTTTTGTAATCTTAATTCAATGTATCCTGTCTACTAGCAGACTCAAAGTTAAAACTTATATTTTAAGATGTAACTCTCTTATTTTAAGTATCTATACATTACAAAATATTGATGGGCAACATTTGTGTTTTATAATAATTATCAGAGTGAGTGGGAAAAATAATTATTCCTACCATGTCTGCAAAAGGGTTTGCCAAAGCATTTGAGCCATTACTGTTTCTAAGGGACTAATAGTAAATGGTAAAATTCCTTTGTTTTCTTTTTTAAAAAAATGACAGCTACTGTCTAAAATAGACTCTGAACAGTTTGTTTCAATATTGGACAAATGAAAGGAATAGTTGCCTTTAATATCTTTAATTCTGAAAAAAAAATAGATCGCAATGTCATGTTTTAGTATGTATGTGTGTGATTACAGAAAAAAATCAGAGGAAAGGTAAAATTCATGCAGGACCATACAATCACATCTCACTTTTTCTTTGGTCCTTCTAAGAGCCTCGAACTCTTGTATTTGGGGTGATTAATTTAATGGAAAAGTTATACACTCTCAGAAAAAGTGATTCTCATGTTGATGTCTAAACCAAGATACCATAGTTAGTTCTCCTTTACCAAGGCACACTAGGATGACAAAATAGACCAAGAAATCTCAGAGCCGCATATTGTGCTATGCATGTGAAGAACAACATAAATGTGATTTCCATTATGTTAACGCACCCTCTAGCTTATATACCAGGCACTGCAGTGAACTGTGCCACATGGAGGATGTGACCAAGTCCTAAAGTTAATCTTTTTACATAGGGACCCCCTCCCACAATGTTCACACAGCTAAATGATGTAGAAGTTCCAGTGAATCCTGTCAAACTTGGAAAAGTTGTTGCTTCTCCCCCAGGATTTCATTATTTATTGCATTTCCTTTGTAGACAGAGAGGCAGGTCATGAGTTTTGTTGCTATTTTTGTTCAGTTGTTTGATTGTTTTCCTGGCAATAAAAAAAAAAAAGTTTCTTTTGTTTGTTTTGTCACTTTGATACAGGGCCTCGTTATGCAGTTCAGGCTGACCTTCAGTTCACTTAGTAGCCCAGGCTGCTCTTGAACTTGCAACAATCCTCCTGCCTCAGCCTCTAAGTGCTGAATGACAGGAGTGCACCACCACACTCAGCTGTAAAGCCTAAGTAAAATGATACTTCCTCACCAGACATGGTGGTGCATGTTTATCCTTCCAATACTCAGGAGGTTGAGGCAGGAGGATCACAGTGTGTTCCAGGATACCGTGGGTTACATAAGCAGTTTCAAAGCCAGACTGCACTGGAATTCATAGTGAAACCCTGCCTCAAAAAACAAATAAAATGATACTTCCTCTTACCCCAATTTTTTTCCCACTTTTGAAAAACAACCTCTCAGTGCATACTTAGCAAATTATAATGCTAAAACAATAATACTGATGATGATGACCTATTATCAGTGGGAGCCTCTTTTTATAAAAACAGAAAAGGCTGCAAAGGGGATATATTTGAAGTGTAGATAACAGTAAAGAGATTTGAAGATACTCAGTAGGAATCACAGGGAAACAAGATCATGAAATCTAGTTTGGGCTAGTGTGAACTTGGAGAAAATCAATGATTTCTTGGGGAAACTTAGTGGATCACAGAGAGAATTCTTTACTCTTGGGAGGAGAACACATCATCACCTGTCTTAAAAATCGGTTCCAAGCACAGTTTATAATGGACTTTGCCTGATAAGTGGCTTTATCTGGAAATCGCACCCTAAATTCAAAGGAGGAATGTAATATATGGTGAATGCAATGTGTAAATTTTTAAAAAGTGTGACAGCAAGAGACACATTGCAATGAATCTCTTTTGCTTTGCACACACTCACGCCACCATCCTCGCCACTTTCTGCAGCAGCTCTGGTGTGCTCTTTCCTGAGGGTGTTTATGAGGTGTGACCAAAACTTTAGTGAGTGGTCCTGCCAACAGCCATCCCACACAGGGCAGGACATAAATATAGGACACCGTGTCCTCGTCCTCCTGAGTCACCAGATCTGGTGCTGTGTGCCTTTGGGCTCTTCCCCAAATTCCAAATGATCTTAAAATGTCAATGTTTTCTATCCACTGGGACGCTGAGGCAGCCACAACCGTTCAAGTTAAGAGCCTCAGAAAAGAGGACTTCCAGAACTGCTTCAGAAAATGGCAGGAGTAATGGGATAAGCATCTTAGAGGGCAAGAGGCAGCATTTTGAGGGTGATTAATGCTGTTGTTTACTGTAGCATTTTTAAAAAATTAAACATTGTATATTTTCCCATCATAGTTAATACAAGCTAAAGTATTATCAGCACAAAATTTCGCTTTTCAGATCATTGCAGATGCACATAGACTTTGCAGTTCTTTCTCGTCACCTTTCTATTTTATAACCTTTAGTAAGAGTACTGCTGTTGCCAGAGAAACTACATAAGAGAGAAAACAGACAACCTCACCATTCTGCCTCTTCTGTCCATGTAAAATTGCCTTATTTTGAACAACACTCATGGATTTATTTTTCCTCATTCAGTTCTGCTTCTGCAAAACTCACTCTTGTGTTTCTCTTCATGGGCCTTCAGATAAAACTCTTTTCCATCCTGCACCACGTCACACTTTTTTCTTCTTTTGGGCTGTGCTAGGAAAATGACCTAAGACATCAGCTCTTCTTGGACTTGGCTTGCTGCTCTCTCTTGTCCAAGTGGCAGCCAGAAAGACAAAGAGCTAAGCTACCTGGTGAGCCTGCTTCTTTTAAGGTCAAGTCCAGTGAACAACAGTCAGCAAATGTCCTTCAAGCAGATCAATCAAACTGGAGAGGGGCGTTTATTGAAATGGACATATGTCCAGCCTCCGCCGAGAAGACCAATGTGCAAGAGTCAGTGAGTGTATTTCTAGACTGTGAACAGACACACATTTGTAGTCAGCCTGTTACAAAAAGGGTGTAATATTCCAAGCCAGATGGACTTGTAGTTTCTAAGTAGGATCTGTTGAGGATGAATGGCTGTTTATTGTCCAAAATTTCACTCTAAAAATCACCTGCTAGTGTTGCTTCTTTGTGCAGATAGTAGACCTAACAGGATCTACCATGGGTGAGGGAGGAAAAGAGGGAAAGGTTCTCCTTATTACAGCTTCTTCATGACTTTTTAGGATTCAGGAATTCCTGCAAAGCACCTTCCGACCTCAGGCTTGGGGCCAGCCATCTTGTCACTGGTCTCTTCTGAGCTGTCAGTGTTGAAGTATAAATGATAAGGCAAATGCTTGCAGACCTACACGTAAGAGGGGCACCTTGCTGAACACATACCTGTATAATCAACATCAGGCTCTGAAGGTACACAAGTACGTAGAGGAAGAAGTTATTTCTTTGATCAACAAGAAGGGTGATGCGCATCTCCCTGGAGAAGGAGTCCACGTACCATTAAGCTAAAGGCCCCTACTGTGTTCAACTGTGAAACAAGCATAGAAGAAATGCGATCCGAAAACAGGAAGTGTATGTGAGTGCGGTCTGACTGTTATCTTTTCCGCTATAAATAAATATATGTTACACATAGACAAGAAAGATTCTCCTCAAAATATTTAAATTTTCCACTGAAGAGATCGAATTTGGAGTTGGGCAATGAAGAGAAAGATATTCACTTTCCATTTCCTGGGTTCACTTTATGTTGTAGACACTACATCATTAGGATTGCTTAAATCTATCTATTTTCTAACTTTAAAGGAAGAAAAGGAGGGGGTGGTTGTACCACAGTTTAGAGGGCTACCATAGTATATGCAAGCCTTTAGCTTCTGTCAGAGCCATAATAATAATTATAACAATAATAATAAAAGTAGTCATAGTAGAAAGATGTGTTTCCTCATGCCTGTAATCCTAGGATTTGAGAGGCTGAAGCAGGAGGATCACTATGACTTGCAGTCCAGCCTGGGTGCCACAGTGAGGAAAAGATCAGCCTAAACCCCATACAGAGATCCTGTCTCAGCAAACAAAACCAAACAAGCACAAATAAATTATTTTTAAAAATTAAAAAGGGAGGAAAATTAAAGGAGAAAAGAAGAGAAAGAGAGAGAGACACACACAGACAGACAGACAAGGAAGAGAGAGAATTCAGACAACTGTCCAACAGATGTGGTCATAAATCAGGTGGCCTATCTTACTGTGCTGCGCTGACTGATTAAAACTCAAGCTATCTTCTTCTGTACGGAATTCTCTGTCAAAACCAAGATTATTGCACCAGCTGATACTTGAGGCACCAGCGAAGGATATCGCACAAGCCCAAAACGGAAAAGCATCTCACGCCATGAAAATTTCCCAGTGCGCAAGTCATGGGGTACATTTTGAAGTACATTTCCAGTGAACCCTGGGAGAAATCAGGAGGGTTCAGCCTGCTCCAAGGATGCCTGTGAACTCTGCATGGCAACCGGTGTCTGGGTTTCATTTGTTTGCTTTGCTTTCCCTTTGGCATCCATCTAGGTCCTGCAGGGATAGGGAGCAAATATCAGGAGTACAAAATTTATGTCAATTTAGAGCAGGAAAATCCTCATGAGACCATGAATTCTCACACTAGGTCTACAGAGAATTTAGGAACACTTAGAAAAATGTTACTGAACTCAATTTAGACGGGAACATAAGATAGGCTAAGAATGTGTCAGGTATGATGGGTGCATGGGCTGTCAGAGGAAAGAGAAGCCACTAAACTGCTATCTTTGTGGTTATTATGAAAAAAATAATCATTGCTAGGCCTGGTGGTACAGGCTTGTAAGGCTATCCATCTGGGATGCTGAGGTAGAGGAACTGCAAGTTGAAACCAGCCTGGATGCTTGAAAGACTTCATAACAGTACATCTGAAAATAAGAAAATATATATATTGATGGACCAGGCATGTAGCCAGGTGCAAAGGCCCTAGGATCAATCCTTTTACACAACCATCTCAAAATAGATGTATATGAATAAGCATTTTTACAAATTAGTCATGCGCTCTGTTGAAACATTAGCATTCACTTCCTTCCTTCCTTCCTTCCTTCCTTCCTTCCTTCCTTCCTTCCTTCCTTCCTTCCCTCTCTCTCCTCTCTTCCTCCCTCTGTTTCCTTTCCTTTCCTTTCCTTTCCCTCCCCTTCCCTTCTCTCTCTCTCTCTGTTTCTCACTTCCTCGCTTTTGTCTCTCTTCACTCTAAGACAGGATCACCTGGCACAATCAAAACTGGCCTTGAACTACTCACTAAATAGCCCAGTCAAGCCTCAAACTTTCCATCCTCCTGCCTGTTTCCAAAGTGCCAGAATCACAGGAATGCAACACTGTATCCACTTATTTTTTTTAAATTTTAGAATAGTTTTTTATTCACACACACCTACTTAGTTTTTCACTTACGGTGCAATCATAGCTGTGTATATTTATGGATACCAAGTGATATTACAATGTCTGTACACATGATGGAGGGATTAATCAAGTCGATGAACATATCCATTACTTCTCTCAAGTAGGGCTTGGCACTTTCTGACCCTGTCCTTACAAAGCACAGTTCTAATCCCTGCTTTTTAACAACCTTGATTGTTTCTGTACATTCCTCAGTGATATTTGCCTTTTGTGTCTTTACTATTTCATTCAACATAATGTCTGCCATGCCCAGCCATGTTGTTGTAAGTAGATCCGAAATTCTTCCATTAGGTAATCAATTAATCTATCAATGTTTGTACTCAGGCTTCAGCCCAGGGTCTTCACACTGAAATATATCCCCTTGCCAAGTCAGTAGATTGCCAAATCTGGGCTCAAACTGTCCATTCTCTGCCTCAGCTTCCCAGAATACTGGAATTAGAGGTATAACTATCACTTTCCGTCTCTGGGACGAGCACAAGACACCACAACTTTCAGAAGCAGAAGCTTATTTGGATCCTGGTTGCAGAGGGTGCGGTCCATGGTTGGCTGCTACAAGGCAGGAGCATCACGGAGGAGAGGTGTGGTGGAGGAAAGATGCTCACATCATGGTGTCCAGGAAGCAGAGAAAGAAGGGAAAAGCTGAGGACAAAAGCTCACCCTTCTAGGTCACACCCCAGTGACCACCTCCAACGAGGCCTCATCGCCTACAGCACATTCGGCCCTAAACTCATGGAAGATGAATCCACTTGTGACTATAACATGCCATGATCCATCACAAGGGACAGTTTTAGATTTCAACCATAACAACAGTTATATGTCTCTACACCCAGCCATTCCTCCTTTTTAAAGACCCAAATAATCCCCCATGTGTATACATACTAAATGATTTTTAACCCCTCCACCATTGTTTTTTATGTCAAAGTTATTTAAACCTATTTAAATAACATTCTCTTTTAAATTCTTTTAAAAAGGATGAAGTTATTTAAATCACAAGCCTCTTAATATTACCATCTTTTGGACCTGTCTTCTCACATGGAAAATGGCCCTGGGCCTCCCAAAACACATTTCCACTGATGTCCATGCAGCAAATGCCACACTTTTGCAGAATTGTGCCACGTGCAAGCTACTGCTTACAAACATGGAAAGATTACAGTATCCTTGGGAGTTTCCCACAATGTAGTTAGACCCACATTTCTATATTCTTTTGCAAGGGAACAAAGAGTCAGCTTGTCCTTCTTACTTTAGAAATGATTCTTGTTGGTTAAAAAATGTGCCCCGCATAATATTGTATCATACATGGCTAAAGATGTATACATATATGTATACATATATATATATACATGTATACAGGTGTGACACAAGAAAAATAAATGAATATACAGTATACATGAAACGCACATATAAATAATATATGCATATATTCAAATATTGTCATAGTGCAATGGTATAAATCAGTATACCTCTAAGACTGACTATAAAAAAATTGATTCGGAGAAGAAATATGTGAACCAAAATCATTATATAAATCAGTAGTCTCTCACATGTATGCTATCATCTGTAGTCTAAACTTTTGTGTTTCTAGTATATTTTAAGGAGTGCTTAAAGATGATTCTATGTCTTGTAACTGTGTTTCTTTTGTCAATTAAAAGATAATTTAAAAAAAACAATAAAAATAATGACAACACAGAGAAAAGCAAAGCAAACTGAATACAATAAAAATAGTGCAGGGTTTTGAAACAAAAGGATAGGAATTAGCAGTGGTTGTTATGTTACATATTGTTATCTTCAACGAAGTTGCACAGATTATCAGATGTAAGAATGAAAGATTGATCAAAGAGAATAAAAAATAATAAAAATATATTAGAGATGATACATAGTGTCACTAAACAAGATGGTAAAAATTCATCAATGGTTTTTATATTGCATATTGTCATCTTCAAATTAGTTGTTCACGTTATCAGATATAAAATTGCAAGGTTGAGGATATAGCTCAGTGGAATAAGTGCTTGTCTGGCAAGCGCAAGATCCTGAGTTAAATTCCCGGCACCACACAAAAAATAAAATTTTTTTTTTTTTGCAGTACTGGGGATTGAACTCAGGACCTTGTGCTTGCCAGGCAGGCACTTATTCCACTGAGCTATGTCCCAGCCCTCAAAAAATAAATAAATAAAAATAAAAATAAAAATGCAAGATGGATCAAAAAATTAAGCATTAACTGTTCCTTTCAATAAACCATTAGACACCAGCAGTAAAATTATCCCAGCTACTGAATAAGCCAATGAGTGATTCCTTCAACAAGTAGCTTCTTCTTACCCTGGTAAACATTTTGTGATAGAATTATGAACTCTGCTTTGGGGCAGCCTGATTTCAATTTTGACAAATACGTTCAACTTTAGATTTTTATGTTTGTCATCCCTCAGCCCTCTTTGGGGAGCATTAAACCCGAGGCCTTTACACTAAGCTACATCCCTAACCCTTTTCACATTTTTATTTTGGTACAAAGTCTCACTCAATCACTAAATTACCCAGGCAGGGCTTGAACTTTTGATCCCCCTGCCTCCCTTCCATGTATAGATATATATTTATGATTTGAATACAATGTCGTAAACACTATAGGAACACATATAACTACATGCATACATAGAACCATATAGAGATACACAGAGAGATGCAAACTATATATATTTCTCTACTACCTTATGCAGTCATATTATCATCAGAAACAAATATTTCCACAAAGCAAAAATCACCAGTCCATGCCGTGACCTCCATGAAGTCCTCGGGCCAGACCAGTAGGTGGCGTTCCCTGTCCTGTGTCCAGAGGAGGCAGCAAAATTTTGAGGTGGGAAAAGGGGAAAATGTAGGATTTCAGGAGGGGGGCGTGCAGTAAGTGCGTTAAAATCGGCAATGGCCAATCAGGGAGCAAATGTGTCATCCATCTGCCTGTAAGCTTGGTCCAGGCTCAGAGCAGCAGACTGCACACACCACGCTTCTACGATAACTGAATTCCCCTCCAATAGGAAGAGCCTACGGATCTGTAGGGTTATTTCCAGCTCTGTGAACATTGCTTTTCTTCAGCAGATCCTGGATTTCACCCTCCATCAGCAATTAAGAGGAACTTTTGACAAATATATATCTATATCTATACGTGTATGTGTGTGTGTATATATATATATATATATATATTTTTTTTTTTTTTTTTTTCTTCTTCTTCTTCTTCTTCTTGATATCTTCAGAGTCCCTCTATGTCCACTGGTGACTCATGGAAACAAAGGAATTTTTTACACTTTCAAGCTGCAGAAAATGCCCACTATTTTTGGAGCCCTGCTCTGTGTAATTCCTGTAAAATTAACTGAAGGAAAAGTTGTTCGTCATTTCAACAAGATGTTGGGAGGTCAAACCACAACTGTGGATGTTAAAAAAAAAAAAAAGATTCAAAATTGAGAATTATGTCTTCTGCAGCCGAGATTATCACCAATAAAATCACTGATGACAATGTAGGTTTTTTTTTTTAATCAGATTTCAGGATGGTTTTCACTAAAATTTTATTTGAAATTCTATTCTACATTGACAGGTATTACTGTGAGCCACTGGGAGACTGAGTTATATTTCATAAAAATACATTTCCACTTTTGATAATTTTTTATGTATATATATATTTTTTTCCCTCAGATTTAATTTTTATTTGTATTGTTTTCTTTTATTGTCTTATTAGTACAGGTTTATATTGCATGGTGATTACATCTCTCATGTACTAAATTAAGCTATAGTCAAAATGGATCTTAGATTTACATGTAAAAACAAATCCCTTAATCTGTCAGAAAATAAAATTGGTATAACACTCCAAGAAACAGGCATAGCCCTAAGCTGGAACTGGTAATATATGCTCCTAATCCCAGCACTCGGGAGGCTGAGGCAGGTGGATCATTGCAAGTTGGAGACCAGCCTGGGCTACAAAGTAAGCTCAAGGGGAGTAAGAACTGCGTAGTGAGAGCCTGTCTCAAAAACATGAAAAGAACGACCAACATAAGCATAGACCAGGACTTTCTGAGCAGAACCCAAGTGGCACAAGAAATAACACTGAGTTCCACCCAATGGAAGTAACGACCAACACAGTGCACAGACAGGCTACAGATTTATTTTTCCTTTAATGCCAGAGAGGGTACCATTGTCTGAAGCGACATGTTTATTCTGGAGAGTTTTTCCTCAAAGCTAGTCTAATCAAGGGGTGCGTAATTAACTCATTTTTATATAACTGATTTTCTCCCAGCTTTTGGGACACAGGTGGTGTCAAGTTGAGGGTTAATCTTCAGCTTAGAGAGACAGGTAAACAACAGGAAATGGGACATGAGCCCGGGATATAGCTCAGCAGCACAAGTGCCTACCTGGCAAGTGCAAAGTCCTGAGTTCAAGTTTCGACACCAAAAACAAACCAACCAACAAACAAACACAAAGTAAGACAAAAAACAGGTCTATCTTCAAGCTATATTTTTTTTAATTTTAGAGAGAATTTTAAAAATAAAGAACAATAGCAAGATGCCAACAACGTAGGCAAAAACAAAACAAAACAAAACAAAAACAGGAAGAATGACACAGGGCTTCAGAAGGAAATGATAAGTATGAACAGTGGCTGTTATATTACATATTTTTATTTTCATCAAAGATGGTCAGATGACCAGATGGATGAATGCAGGATTGAGCAAACCATTAAAGAGAATAAAAAATAACAGAAAAATATAAATAATACAGAGTTACTTAACTTCATACTATTTTGCTAATGACTGTGGTGGAATGAGGTAAAGACTGGAAAGACATAGTCCAGGTAAAAGCGATAGTGGAATTAAATTCCAAGGGATAAGAAAGATCCCATCCTACAGAGGCAGGAGAAGGTGTACTCAGGAATAAATGTGACAGGGTTGTCTCGGACTTTTATAAGGATGGGAAAATCATTAAAGACCAGAATGCAGGGTGTCGGCTGGGCTGTAAATTCCAGAAGGAACCCCATGAATGCTTTTATTGTTCTGATGAAAGATTAATACATTACAAGATATCTATTTTTCTATTGCTACCACCATATCATTTTAAAGTTTGTTTTACAAGGGGTTGAGACCCAACAGTCCTGCCTAAACATGAGCTCACGCTGGTTGCAAAAGACGCCTGCATCTCCTTCTTGTCCAACTAGAGGTCTGCAGTAGGATCTCCTCTTCCTCTTCTTTCTGTTTTATGGTTGTGCATTCCCAGACTGTGTGATGAGCACCTTAAACACCTCTCAAAATCTACTCAAACTCAAGAGTAATGGTCATGATATTGCCCTTGTGTTTTTCCTGCTGCAGCTGTGGAAATAGAAGGAGTAGGATTTCCTCCTCTGAAGCCTTCTCTAGTCATGACCGCACATAGCACACATTTTGAAAGGAAACCTTGCTTAACTGATTTGTGCTGAAATTTAACAACACATCTCATTCATAGCTGAGAGAAACGACCCTCTTGCAAGTGCTTAGCGTAGCATCCTCCTGCTCAATGCTAGTGAGGGTGTGGGTGATCTCTGCGGATACAGCCCACTAAAACATAAATGATGACAGCGTCCTTTGCTACTTAGTGAGCAAAACCGTGAAGCCTACTCCCTGTAATTCAGCTCCACATTATCCTCTTGTACTGAGTGGGTTTGAGTTTGTTCTTGCTGTAGTGAACAAGAGTCAGGGAAGATCAAAGCAAGGGAGGAAGGTGTTTGATGTTTTATTTAGTGCCTTCCCTGTGTTCTGAGCAAGCTTTGATTAGAGGAGCAAAATTACTATTTGCATAAGCAGGTTCCAGGGTTTATGCATACTCCTATTAGGGGATGACTGCAGTTGTTGATTGCAAACACCTAATGAATGGTAATTTTATCAGATGAGAATTGTGTCTGATTGGTTTCAATTTGTGGTTGTGGTAAAGGGGTCTCTTTTTTCTCAGTAGATCTGCCTCTTGCCCATAAAATGCACACCCAGTGGAAGACACATAGTTAGTTTACTCCAATGTGCAAACCATCGCAATTCATAATCTAGCTTGTCCTTTCAAGGAAAGAAAGGATGACATTAATTCCTTACAGAATCTAATAAAGGTTAATTTGAGCTCGTAAGGGTCCTTAAGACTTAGGACTGTTGTGATTACCTAAAGTGCATACGCCCTAAAAAGACGTATTGTGTTGAAGACATTGTGGCCAGATTATGGGAGTGAGGCACATGACTGATTATGAAGCTCTAATCTCAACAATAGATTAGTCCATTTGTGAGTTCCTGCCACAGTGGGTTTGAATTAGTTGGGGATAAATGGATTAACAGGTCACTGGGAATGCAGTTTTGAAGAGCATCCTATGTCCTCTCTCCTTTTCTATCTCATCTTTTTCTCTTCCTCTTTCATTTCTCTCCTCCTCCCCTCCAGCTTCCCTCCCCTCTCCTCCCTCCCCTCCCCTCCCCTTCC
>PVLD010022609.1:0-28985 GCA_004027595.1 Dinomys branickii
GGTCCGCTGTGAGCATATGTGCTCTCCCACCTCCAACCGTGGCAGTTTGTATACACCCCTGTATGTTATAGTATAGTCTGAGGCAGCTATATCTCTTCCCAAGGTGAGAGTCCAAGGATATAGATAAACCCAGGAGTACAGTTATTATCACAGGGAAGATGACTGATTGAGTGGTAGGGCAACGGAGATGAGGGAGGAGAAAAACTGAATGATCAAATGGGCCATCATCTGTGTAACTGAGTAACAAAGGTGAAGATAACATTATGTAGTACAGCATCCCGAGCTAATTCCCTTCTATGTTCTCTATAATTCTGTATTTCCTCAGTCGTTTTTGTACTAACAGAAGTGAAGATAACTTTATATTATACAGCATCCAGTGCAAATTCCCTACTATCTTCTCTATAATTTGGTATTTCCTTTAATGTTTTTGTGTTAACTAATGTGAAGATAACTATGTAATACAACATCCAGTGCTAATTCCCTACTATATTCTGTATGACTTTGTATTTTCTGTATTGTTTATGGCTTTTCTGGTTCATATGTCTCCATTCTTTTGTCTTTAAAATAAAATTAAAAAAAAAAAAAAAAAAGAATGGTCACCACCCTTCCTTGGGAAAGTTCTGTCCTAACTTCCAAAAGTTACAAGATAGTGCAGTGAATGAGTGTGGAAGCCGGAGATATGATAACAGCTACCAGCTTGACTGTTGGATAAATACGTGTGAGAAATTAAATGCTTCACGTATATTAAGTCCTTTTGTCCTTACGTCAGCACTGTGGTACAGGTATTGTTATTGCCTCTATTTTGCTCGTAATGAATCTGAGACCAGAGAGATTAGTTAACTTGCCTTAGTCACATAGCTACTTAGTGGGAGAGTCTGGCTCTAGAACCTACTGAATCAATAGATGCTTTAGTACTTAGCCTGGTTTGAAATCCCAGCCCAGTCATTTTCTGAGATATATCTGTACATTTTACCTAACAATGTGTGTTGATATGGCTATGGCCACCTGGTTTGTTTCCTAAGGTTCAGCAAAAATAAGTACTTTTCTATTCTTAAAGAGAATTTCCCCAAATTTTGTAAGTATTATCTCTCAAAAGCTCTGCCCTATTCACAGACCCTATCCCGCAAGCACTGAGAAGCAGTTAGACACTGAAGCGGTATAATCTTTTCTCATATTTGAGATTTCACTCCAGTGGCAGGTAAATGAAGTGAAAGCAGATGAGAAAGAAGAGGCCAAATTGAAAGAATGTTGTAATTATACAAGCAAGAGACACTGAAAGACCAGGGAAGGAAGGCACCCCAGAGGGATACAGGAGGGGCAAAACTAAGACGACAACATCTACTTGACTTAGGCACCAACTGAGTGGAGACAAAGGGACATGGACCATTCCCGGGTGGCTCCATAATTTGAAGCTCTGTAAATAAAGGGTTGGCTGACTAAATCCAAAAGAGAAAAATGCAATATTTGTTTGCTTTTTTATTTGCTTGTCTTATATCTGGCAATGTTCTAGGTCACTATCAATGAACAAAACAAAGACCTGCACTTATCCATCAACCAAAGGAGACAAAAAAATAAATAATAGATACGCAATAAATTTGTATGGGAGAGTGTGTGTTAGAAGATCAGAAATGGTGTGAGGGAACAAGAACCAAATGCAGAGCAGTATGAGGGAGGACATTCAGGAGAGGGGACAGGAGTGGGTTGTACTTTACAGGATGATGGTTATGTCCGTCAGAAGTGACCTTTGAGCAAACCTAACAGAGGTACAGAGATATTTTTTAGTAAATGCAGGAGACAAGTTCTAACACTCTCCTTGGGGAAACAGTGCAATACAAACTATTAATGAATGGTGCTGCAGTTATATTGATGGCAACGACCTTCCATTTACTTGGTGGATTTGTTTTAGCCCAGGTGCTGTTTCACAGAAATTTATTTTTTAGAATACTCATGAAGCCCCATGGTTCAGGTTGGGAGCCAGTACATGGAATGTGAGTAGTGACAAAAGGAAGACATCTCAACCCCAGGCCCTTTATACTGCTCTGAGTTTCTGCATTAAGCATTTAACTTCTCTTGGCCTTGCTTTCCTCATCATCAGCAAAGGCAGTGACAGCCTCTCCTGCCAGCTCCCTCAGTACCCCAGCACAGCACCGTATCCCTGTGGTCATGCATTTCATTTCTCTAAAATTCATAAAGTGAGATATTTTTCATATGATTTCATTCAATGAAAGGTCACCAGATCTTTCAGAGTTTGAAACCATTGCCCTAGCATCCCACACATATCATCAGAAGCCCTCCTGCAAGAATAGCAGTCCCGTAAAGGGGGCTTTAACCTGCCCACATTTAAAAATAATCTCAAAAACATGACTTTTCTCTCTTCAGAAAGTAAATCCAGGAGCAGTGTTATGGTTTGTGTCTAGATGTCCCCCCAAAGCCTCATGCAGTCATGGGGCAGGCTTCTAGAGTTTTTGATTGATTCGTAGTCCAATGCTGGGATTATGGGTGTCAGCGCTACACCCACTGTGCGGCAGGGAGCCTGTGTACAGCATAAGGGAGAGAAACAGGCTCGCCCATGCTGCTCCTCCCTTTTGTTCTTGCTGCTTTTGCAATAGCCACCATGAACTGTTCCCCTTTGCCATGTGCCACTCAGCCTTGGAGCCAGCCAAATATGGACTGAAATTTCCACAAACTGTGAGCTAAATAAGCCTTTCCTTCCTTAACTGTGGGTATAAGGTATTTTGTCTCAGCAACAACAGAGAAGTATCCAAGACAAGCAGCCACATTAAAAAGTTAGGGGAAAGATACCGCGTGCACACATGTATCAGATCCCGGGTGAGCAGAGTCCTAGAGAAGGTGAGTATGAGCCATGTGTGTCCCTGAATAATTAGTGTTCCAGGCACAGGAGATGGCAGGTGGATGCAAAGCACAGAGGCAGAACATTCTTGGCACAATCAAGGCATCAGAAAGATGTCAGTGTAACTGGAGTGAACTGAGCAAAGAAAGCATAGTCAGCTGGAGAAACAAGGACCAGGCATGGCCAGACTACAAATGAGAGAATTTCATTCCTGCAGTGAGAAGGGCTTCCCTAAAGGACCCAAAATGATCCCTGAATGTCCTACCCTGGGCCAAAATTCTTCCTTAATGCATAGGTGTCTATATAACTTTAATGTAGGACTTTACAAGATGCTACGAACAGCAATTAGGCAATTAGAATCCTGAGCCTGCTAGGGACCTGTCAGATGTTTAAGTAATTGCCATCAAAATGCTGCAGTTCTTCTCAGTGGACAGACTGGTGGCGTTTAAATAGCCCAGCCTTCACAGGAGAGAAGTGATTAGCAATGGCAAGGAGGCGGACAGAAGTCCAATTATTTACTGTTTAAAATGGCAAGTGGAGAAAGGAGTCAGTAACAACCTGGAGATACAGCCGGGGAAGTGTTGACTAGCACAAAAGAGAGTTTGATCACACACTCCCCCTTGAAGTTGTTTAGGACTGCTGGAGCTTCCTTAGGCAAGGGTTTTAATTAGCTTCAATTTGAAGTTACACTTCTACTGCTTTTCTCATCAGTAAGCTCTGTCAAATATAAGTGGTGAATAACTGTTCTTTGCAGCCATGTATTAATGGTATCTTCCAAATACCCCAGATAGATATTTATTTTGCAGAGGGAGGTTTACAAAGTCCGCTCCCTGCTAGTCTTTAGGGAAAGCTATTAAGTTCTCACTCTGCATCTGTGACCAAGTCATTTTACTTCACTGCTGCCCACCATGCAAACTACCAGGCAGACTAATTTATTGTGAAGCCTAACATATCCATCATATTATCATGTAGTCCATTCAGAATACTAACAAAATACTTGTATAGTCTTTGGCCTGGTTGTGGGTGTACACCAGTGGTGACGAGCCTATGGGATGTGCGCTGCAGCAGGCTGTTGGTTACAGCTGAAAGTTCTAAAAGGTTCACCATCAGTGGCCGCTGTCTTCACAGCTCACCGTGCATTCTATACTTGCAGCATAGCTCGGTTTGGACCAGCCATATCTCAAAGTTCATTTGCTATTGTGGTCCGTGGCTGTGACATTGAACAAGATGGATCTAAACAGTGATGGCTTCTTCCATCAGACTGAGGATTGTCATCCTTCACACATTACACTGACTGTGACCCTCACAGCCCCCTCTGTCTGAGAAAGATGACGGAAGCTGCCACTGTCTTCACAAACTTGGAGACCCAATGTGAATTAAACATTTCCTCCCTTTCTAAATTCCCATTTCTGGGTACTGTCCCTTGTTTTTGCCTCTATCTATAGTGAGTACTTTGGTGTCATTTATTCTTCCTTGGAAGTATTTCTTATATCCACCCTTCCCCCACAGTGCCAGAAGCCTTCTAGGGCTGTGCCTCACACAGGGGCCACGGAATTAGCATTCTGCTGCCCCTCTCCTCACAGGGAGGAATGCACCCGGTGTGTGAAACTCCCCTATGGGATTCATTCATGTATTTTTTGTTGGTTTGCTTTTTATTATTATTTTAAAGAGAAAGAAAAAGCAAAATTTCAAAATAAGGTAAGAGGAGGGTAACAATGGTTAATACGTTATGGATTGTGATCTTTAAATTTCTCAGACTACAAGATATCAGCATTTAATTGTTCAAATAATATTAGCACAAACCTTTCTTTTCAATGAACTAAGAGAAATTAATAGTATAACTGTCTTAATCATTCATTTATTCAGTAAATAAATATTGAATGTTCTCTGTATGCCAACTATGGTTTTGGCCCTGAGAATAATTCCCACCTTTGAAAAGTGGCATATTCCAAGAGAGTTCACTTTACTCACTGATAAATAATTAACTTTAACAGTACATAAAAACGTATCATGGGGAAGAATATCCTAGAATATAAAATCTGCATGAGGTTTCAAGATAAAACAGGAAACTTCACACAAATGTCAAGGCTTGACATGCATTGCCTAGGGCTGTGCCCTCAGTGTCCCCACAGGGTGCACATTCTCAGTTCCTCTGCTGTAAGAAGCAACTTTGATGGGGAAATTGGAGAAGTCTGATAACTGCTCTCCCTCCTCCATTTCCTAGCCCTTCAGCCCAAACAACACAACTGCCACAATGGCCCTGCCATGGCTTGGTTTCATCAAAATTCTGTCTTTACCTAAAAGGCTCTTGATCTCCAGGAGCTTCTAGTTTTAAGGAGACCCAACTGGCACTCCTAAAACTGTTAGTTTCACAATTAAATTCTAAATAGCCTAGTGTCTCTGTGAGTAGGTTCTCTAAAAATGCTTGTGCAAAGACAGTGATGGTGTGGATAATGAATTTCAGAGGGAAGCAGAAAAAGGGAGGTGAGTTTTACGAAATGGAAAAAATCAGAAAAGGCTTTGTGGAAGAAACGGAGCTTCAATGAAATGTGAAGAAGGGATAGAAATTTGGCCATTCATGGAGCAGAAGGGCAGTTGGGGCTGGAAAGAATCAACAGTGAAGCGCAGCCTCCGGGTCACTTCCTCCTGCCCTTATTCCCAGCACTTGTCACGGTCATTTACAGCCCTGGGAACGGTTTCCCAATCTTAAAAGGGAGTTCATGGCAAAAAGTCAAATCCCATTTCCCAGGAAGAGATGGGAAGTGTCCAAGAGCGGGGGAGCCTTTTCTGGTGCTCTCAGTTAATTTTAATAAAAATGAACTTCCTCCCAATCTTAATATCCTGTAGTGTAATTATCATGAAACAACCTTTTGCACAATTGGAGAGTAACTACTTCCGCTAGTGCTGTGATCTCTGAGCAGATCAGCTTAACGACTTTAAAACCAGCTTCCAACAACCTCTCTGCACCTTGCAATGCACCCACCTGCCTCTGGCATTGTGGCTGCTGAGGAAACATTGGCTTTGCCTGCTCCAAAGCACTGTGACACTAGGCCCTGCCACTAACATTTGCAGACCAGAAATAAGAGTGCAGCTAAAGATCATGCTGAAACATTTTTAAAATTATAAATAGAGCTAAGATACCATTAACTAAAATCACTTTCCTCTTGTCTTGAAAAATGGACCTGAAGTCCAGGTCTGAACATTCGGACTCCTGGAGTTCTTTGTGGCAGTCTGGCCATCCAAGGCAATGCAGCCCACAGCTCCCAGAGTGGCCCACTTTCCTTCCCACCCCTCCTGTCTCTGCCCGCTGTCCGGAGAGGTCTCATGTATGTGACACCCAAATCTCTGCATCCATGTTCTACCCACTTTGGGTCCCCAGATGAGGATGCCCCTTCAACTCAAGTAACATGAGCAGCACTGTCGTCCCTCGGGGAAGTTGGTCCAATTGGAGAGGCTCACACACACCCCAGAAGAAGCTCTAGGAAATGCCAGAGCCTCCCACAAGGCAGCTTGATGAAGGGGAGGGCTCACCTATGGACACAGCTTCTGTGGCCCACAGGCTTCTCAGGCTATGGGGACAGGCCTGGTCATGGAGGGGCCTAAGTGGGTTACAGGACCCAAGACAGGCACTGCTCTTGCCTGATCACAAGCATTATAGTTGTTGATATAATAAGGGTAAAGCTGACAGCACTAATGCCCTCTCCTTACATAATATAGTACCAATTACAGTATTATACAGTCTTGCTGTTTCCTGATGCACATTGTTTCTAACTCAATTGCAGTTTCCCGCAGGGCAGGCCTGGTTCTCTTGCCTTCCTCCTGGCACCCGTGGTGTGATGGATGGAGGGACAGACACACTGACTGACATGTGCATTATTCTCTCAAACGATCTGCTGTAAGGTCTGGAATTGTGGCAGTTTTCTGTTCTGAAGATGACCCTTCCCTGACTCCTGCTGATTAATTCATCCACTTGTACACCATGTTCCCTACTTCCTTCTCTGCCTCCATCCAGCGCTGCCTTCCTCCCAATGTTCCCCACCCCAGGCGCTACGGTTCAGAGAGTATTTCTCCTGCCTGTGGGACTCTATCTGCTAATACAGTAATGATTATACTAACAACAACAGTATTTGGGCACATTCTTTTTCACTTTTCTGAGGCTATATATGTCCTCATATATATGTCCTCTATATGTCCTCATCACAGCCCCGGTTAGTAGGGAATGTGTTTGTTCGCCCCGTCTGGAAGTGTGAAAAGAAAAAGCACCAAAGACGGCTCACAAGATTGGTGTGTAGAAGAGCTGGAGCTGAAGCTCTGGTCTGCTGATCCCTACAGTTAGGTGACCCCTAAAAAACAAAGTTCTAAATCAGTGTACCACATCAGCCTCCTGTGCCAGCTAATACTGGTTTTATATAGTAGGCAACTCAAAGGTTGCCAAAGTCCCAAGTTAGAAAGACTATAAACTCTAACCATAACTGGCCCAATGGTCAGTGATTGTATAAATGTAAAGAATTCAGATGAATAGTTATTTCCAAGCATACAAATGAAGCTAGGTGCTCAGAGAAATAGATGACAGCCGTCTCAGTTTATGTGTGTTTTTATTCATCTGCTCTGTGTGTGTCCAGCCTTTTGGGGACCCTTTTCCACAGCATGGAGTGACTGAGCACTTTCTTTTTCCTCAGCACATTTCAAAGAGACATTCAGTGTTCCAGCCATTTGAAATGTAAATCATACTCATAAATATTTATACCAACTTAATTAGAAAGTTCTAATTGCATTTTGATTTCTAATTTCGGTAAGAATTAGCTTCATTCCGGTCTTAATATCCTGAGGTATAATGTATAGGTAGTAACATTTTGCAAGATTAGAGAGTAACTGCTATGCCAAATGCTGTGGTTTGTAATGGAGCAGCCATATGACTTCAAAGTCAGCTTCCACCTACCTTCTCTGTATTAAGTGATGCACCAACCTGCCCTAAGTGACATGTCACACGGGACATGTGGGTCTTCCACCCAATGTCTGTCTTTCCTCCCAATGACACCAACATCACCGTGAGATCTGTCCTCCAGATAGTTTCTGCAATTGGGTTTTCTCCTAAAGAAGAATCTCTGAGAGAATGGATGGAAATGATTCACTCTACACAAAAGTTATTAGATCTTAAGAGCACATTTTGGACTTTTCCTGACATATAAATGAATCACATCTGAACACAAAGGGTAAGGTAGAAGAGCCATCCAAAGAAGAAGTAAAGGTGGAACAAGTGATATCACAGAGACAGAATATCACAAGCTATTTGGGGCAACAAGTTTTGTCCACAGCAATCAGAAATACCACTGGGTACCATTGGCTTAGGGGTGCACTGAGAAAGGAAACAGGGAGACAGGCTGGAAAGATTAGGGCCATAAGTAAGGAGCAAGAAGCATATCACAGGCAAAGGCTCTGATTCCAGTGCCAAATTTACCATTTCAACATTAACAAACAAGTGAATCAGTTTGGAGAAGAGAAATCTGGCAAGAATGGGGGAGGTGGGCTGTAAGGGAGAGCTTAGCTACCGAGAGACACGCTGAGCAGATTTATTGTAGTGGCCAATTCAAATAGGACAAGAACACTGCAGCGGCAGCCATGCATTGTGAAGGACAGGGTTGCACATGAAGCACAGAGTAAAAAGGTTATACATGGAAGAGGACTGGGACTGACTTTGAGTTGCTCCTGAGAATGAAATTAGGACTGACCAATGAAAGTGACCCAAAGGCGTGTCATGTGCCTTCCTTGGAAAAACATCAGGACTAATTCCTCCTGGGAAGTTAGATATGGGCTGCTTTGTGAGATGGTGAGCTCCCTTACATTGGTAGAACCTCAAGCGGAAACAGGATTTTGATATGTTGATGTGTTCGCCAGAGAAGTAATGGGTGTGTGATTCAACCTCAGTGTTCATTCCATATGAATTTTGAAATTATTTGGTCACATTTGCCATGTATAATTCTGAGAATCTTCAAGATTTGTGGCTAAATAGACAACGGACGGAGGAAGGGGAAGCGATGGGTCAAGGAGCTCTCTTTACCCATGATGAGCAAAGGCAAATTGTGGTGCTAAGCATGTTGTACATAGTATGTTCATCAGAAAAGGAACAAAAGAAACCAAAAATATGGTTTGAAAACCACTTGGATACTGGAGTTCAATAAGATGCAAAGAAAATCCTTAGTTCCAATGAAACCCCTACCAGGCCATGGTTTCATCTCTGTGCTTCATCTCTGGCTCAAGGATGTTGGGAATGGCATAGGTGAAGATAGAGAAAATCACAGAACTAAACTCATGCTCTTATAAATGACTCTATGTGTTTATCAAGTTCCTGTCATATGCCAAGAATTATGCCATGCACTTTATTTTTTTAGTAGTGGCATAGTTTATTTGAAAGAGTGAAAAAGAAAGGTGAAAGAGAAACCGGCTCTGCAGAGCAAGCTTGGGCCAAGTAAAAAAGGGAAAAGCAAGATAAAAGAACACCTTGGAGAAAGCAGAGCAGCTATATGAGGAAAGCCATGACAGCAAGCCTCTCTTGGTGTCTGTATTCTTTTACACTGTTAAAATCGTGAGGAACCCCGTGAAAATTTCTACATATGAGTCCTGGGATTCCACACTGTGGTGGATTGACAACTGGTGGGCAACTTGTAACACCCAGCCAAACTGAGTAGGCATGGTGCTGGGTGTGGGAAGCCCACCTGAGGATTGTTAACAGCAGCATAAGAGGCAGAACTGGAGAAGAGAGGCTGTCAGGAGCTGAGATAAGCTGCTGTTAGAAGCTGTAAGGAGCTGTTGGTTCTCTTGGAGGAGCTTGTCATGCTGGCTTCCCTGATGAACTTGGCTGTTCTCATCATCCAAAGACCTTTTGGTGCTGAGAATGACTGTATTTCACTTGGGGGAGCTCTGGTCCTCAGTTTGAGCATCGCTTCCTGGCTCCAGGGGGGAAGATGGTGCACTGCTCAGTCTCCTGGAAAAGTTTGTCATGTTAGCTTCCCTGATAGGAACTCGGATTTCCTCATCATTGGAGGAGCTCGGGACCTCATTTTTGCTGAAGATGGCTGTGGTACTTTTCAGAGGAGCTCTGATTCTTACTGAGCATCACTTCCTGGCTCCAGTGTAGATCCCTCAGCCTGCTAGTACACATCCTTCATCCTGCTGGCACAGATTTCACGACTGACCTTTGGGCCTACCCAATGCAGATCTGTGAAACAGGTCTGCATGAGAAGTTGTCATGGGCTCTGGGGGCCTCCAGCTGGACTCATGGGAGGCATTGTTATGGGCTCTTGGTCTTCAGCTCAACTCATGCAGGGCATTCCTGTGTAATCTGGGCCCTCAGCTGGATTCTTTGATCTTTAGTGTGTGGACAGATTTCCTGCACTCATTTGTATATGATTCATTGGGTGAGTATTATAAAATCTTATAAAATATGTGTCCTATATAATATTGGTCCCCTTGCAAAATCCCAGACTACAACACATACCTCAGGATGGTATCAGATCTAGGCCATCTTACTGAAGACCTGCTTGAGTTCTCATAAGAAGTCCATATGCAGGTCTTGGGGACCTTTACTGCTCATGTGTTGGGGAATCTTATAATTAACATGTCACACTTACCTTCCCCAGCCAACTTTGCCACAACCTAACCTCCTATGTCATTTCTGAAGAGACACAAGCCCCTGCGATTTTTTATGGGGAGCTGAGGGAGTTGAAGTCTTCTGTAGCTTCTTCAAGCTGAAAGGTGCTGTAGACCTGACCTCCTGGGGATTATGTGCTCTCCAACTATTTTGGGGTGCTGTGGCTCACTGTTGCTGGATTAAAGAATGAAAAATCTGTCAGAAAACAGTGAGGAAAGAGTTCATGACCACTGACCTTCACTATTAGCCCAAATAAGAGAAGCAAGACAGATTTTCATGGTTCCTGCAGCAGCACTAGTGTCTTGCTTTTTGAAGAGAAATCTCAAGGCTTCCTGAGGCTCACAGGAATTGTTTTCTTCTTTTGGGTGATGTGTTCTTCAGACAGTTCATATGGGACTGGCTTTATCCTAGAAAGATAAACCCAGTTATCTATCTCTGCCAACTTTACTGTATAGTAGGTGTGGTGGGTATTACTGAGAAGGGACCCTTCCATTTCCTTCCATTTTGGTTTGAATTGATCAACAGGTGTTCCCTCATTTACAGACACTTGGTCTCCAAGATGGACAGTAGGTGGACAATAGGTGGTCCTTTCTGGCTAGGAACGGGCAAGACTCTGTTTCCATATATTTGGATGCCATGTTGTATGTGGCCCAGATTAATGAGATCTCTTAAGAGCCTCATGGTTTCTGGGTCTCCTGTCACATTAGAAGATAAAAATGGGCTCCCAAATAACATCTCCCATGGGCTCAAACTTAGCCCAATTCGAGGCATGTTATAAACCCTCATGAGCGCTATTGGATCAGCTGGAGCAAAACTCAGATGTCTCTTGCAAAGTTTTTCCAAAGCTCCTTTTAGGGTCTAGTTGGCTCTGTCTACCTTCTCAGAAGATTGAGGCTGCTGGGAGTAGAGGTGGTACTTTATTCCTAAAGCCTTTGCCACCTGCTGAGTTATCTAGGAGGTAAAGGAAGGTCTATTGTCACTCTGGATAGACTAAGGTAGTCCAGAGCTAGGGATAATTTCTTTAAGAAGCACCTAGACTACCTCAAGATTTTCTGAGCCTTTTCTGACAGGTAGGGTAGGCTTCAGACCAGCCTGTAAATGTGTCAGTTAGGACCAACTTCTGTTTAAATTATCTACATGGTGGCCTATGAGTAAAGTCTAGTTGCCAGTCCTCTCCAAGGTTTTTGCCCCTCCTTTGTACAGGTTCTAATTAAGGAGGTGGTTTTGGCTTACCTGGGTTATTACAGACATAGAGTTTGCAAGCTTTGTAGACCTGTTATATAGTTGCCACTAGTCAAGGCCAGTGGAATTGTGACCATTTCCAGTGTCCACCTCTTTCCACATGGAAGGAATTGTGAAGTGTTTTATAGCCTTCCACTGTGTCCCTTGAGGAAGGACCAGTTTAATTTCTAAGTACCACTAGGGTTCTTTTTTAATTCCTCCTTGTCCTGAGACTGATTTATTTTACTGGGGAGTATAGTATGGTTTTAATGGTTCTTCAAGAACTAGGGAAAAGGCCATAGTCTTGTAAGACTGACCTTTTTCTTTCTCTATCTTTTTGCTTCCATTTTGACTTTCCAAGGAGACTTCAGACATGCCTCTTTAGCTCCCTTTACAGTGTATATCTGCAATCTGCTTAGGAAGATGGACTGCCTCTAGAAGTTGTAGAGTTTCCTGCCTATGTTTGATAGATGATAGTTTAGTCAGTAAGCCTCTTTCCTTCCAGATTTCTACCTGGGCATGTAGTACCAGAAGGGCATATTTAGAGTATGTATAGATACTTAACCTTCTGCCTTTTCCTAGCAATAATGCCTGAGTAAGAGGTATTACCTCTGCCTTTTGAGTGGAGGTTCCTGGAAGAAGTCCAGCTTCAATGACCTGTTGTGAATTGGTACCTGCATAACCTGCCCTTTGATGTCCTTTGACAAAGCTACTTCCATCACTAAACCATACCCCTTCAGGGTCTTAGAGGGGCAGATCACGGATGTCCTGCCTACTTGCATAGGTCCAGGAAATGACTCACTCACAAGAGTGGCTAACTGCTGGGACTGTAAGCATTAAAGAAGCAGAATTAATAGTAGTGAAAGTTTTTATAATAACCTCAGGGGTGTCTAATAGCATGGCCTGATACTTAGTGAGCCATTCTTGTTAACCACAAGTAATCTTTTGTCTCCAGAATAGCTCTGATCTGATGGGAAGTCGGTCTCTGCCCCAGTGTTAACTTTCCAGCTTCCTCTGTTAGTTCAGCTATAGATGCTAGTGCTCTCCAGCAGTATGGCCATCCAGCAGCCATTCCACTTAACTTTTTGAAAAGCATGCCACTGGGCAGGGTTCGTGTCCTACCCTTTGGGTCAAGAACCCCAAAACACTTCTCTTTTCTTATACATAGAAAAAGAAAGGTTTTCTTAAGTAAAGTATTCCCCGTGCTAGAACCTGAGCAGGGGCATGGCTTATTTCCTCAAAGGCATTGTCAGTTACTTTTGTCCAGTCTAGGCATTGGGGGTCTTTGACAGCCTCATACAAAGGCCTTGCCATTAGTCCACAGTTAGGTAGCCAGATACTACAAAAACTGACCAACAACTAGAAGCAGAGAGCTGTCATTTGGTGGCAAGAGGCCAGAGATCACAGCCTGGATCCAGTCCCTAGACAGCTACCATCTCTCAGGTGTAAGAATATATCCCAGATATTGAGCTTTTGGGAGAGATAGCTGAGCCTTTTCTTGAGACTTTATATCCCTTTTTAGCTAGAAAGTTGAGAGTCTGTACAATGTCATAGTAAGATAATTTCTGAGTGGGACTGCAAGCTAGAATATCATCTACATAATGTAGAATGGCTCCCTGTTTAAGCTTTAAATTCCTCAAGTCTTTCTCTAGTGTGTGAACACACAGGTCTCTAAACCCCTGTGGGACAACATTCCATATATGTTACTGCTTTTCTCTTGAAATGGGATTTTTCTATTCAAAATCAAACAGAGATTGGGAGTCTGGATGTAGGAAGATGCAAAAAAATATGTCTTTCAAATCTAAGTCTGAGAAACAATTAGTGCTCCCTGGAATTTGGGAGAGAATTGTGTATGGATCTGCTTCTAGAAGATGGATTGGAATGACAGCCTTGATAATGAGGTAGAGGTCTTGTACCATTCTCCTGAGGCCTTAGGGCAGGGAGAACGGGAGTGTTTCAAGGGGACTGGCAAAGCTTCAGAAGGTCATATTTGAGAAACTTGTCTAGGAGAGGCCCCAAATCTATTTTGGCCATAGCCAGAATTTGAGAAGTGCACCCCAATTTTGCTAGTAAATCTCTTCCTAGCAAGGAAGTAGGACACTGTGGGATAATTAGAAATTCATGACTACACATTTGGTCCTCAAAGTGACACATCACATGACGGATAAAGAATGTCTGACTAGGGATCCCCTAAACCCCAGCTCTGGCTATAGACCTAGAGGAGAGTTTCCCAGAGAAGGAAATCAAAACAGAATGAGCCACCCCTGTATAAATAAGCAGTCAGATTGGCTCATCCATGACGTCTAAGATCACCTAGAGTTCCTCAGAGGAGATGGTGATATATGTGGACAGGGCATTGCAGGTTTCCCTGGGCCTCTTCAGTCACCAGAGAAGGAAATGAGGGTTCTGGCTGGCCTATCCCCTCCCTGGGAGTGGGGACAGTCAGATTTCTAATCCCATGAATCAGGCATATTAGCTGCCTTGCAATTGGAGCTGGGCCTAGGCAGAGGCCTGGTGCAATCTCGTGCCCAATGTCCAATCCTCTTGCACTGAAAACAGGAAAACAGGAACTCCTTCTCTGGTTGTCCCTGGATTTTTCCTTAGATGACCTGGGTGGGTTTAAAACATCACCATTTGCAACAGTCATAATCCTAGCCTTTCTCTTTTATCTCTCCTCCAGACCCCAGCTGTTAAATACAGAAAAGGCCATGCTAGCAATTGGGCCATAGGTGTCTGTAGGCCCATCTGAAGTTTTTGTAGTCTATGCCAAACATCTGGGCAGGTAAAAATACTGTCCTGCTAGTGCATCTCCCTTCCTGGAAGATGGGTCTATGTAATATACTTATGAAAGAATCAGCATATCTCTTCACTTCCCTGATAGGAGCCGCACGTCAAACATCACTCCTTAGTCCTCCACTAATGTTACAGTCCCAACTTGGCTCCAATGAAGGGTGAATAACCTTTCCAGTGTGATGTCTTCCCTTTGTAAAGCACATTGTTTGTCTGCAGAGTTCATAGCCTCTTGTACATCTATAACTGAAAAGGGGACTTATATTCTGAGCTCCTTGATGGCTCAGCTGGTATTTTGAGTCTCTTGATGACTTTACTTATCCAGAGTGGAACCAACTGAGAAACTTGTCTCTTGTATTTACTCTGATAGTAAAAAGACCAAGAACAAGGATAGCTCTGCCTTCATATACTCAGTCTCTCTAATTAAATTTTAAATGCTGTTTATTTGCTCTGCTCAGGTCATCAGGCATTTTAAATTATCTGCTCTTACACAAGGAAGAAAGCTATAGCCCCAGATGGGATTTAAAACAGGGAAGAAGCCAGGCAGCTAAAGCGAGCTTATACAGGCTCTCCCAGCCATTGTCTTACCTTGGCAAAATTCTTGAGCATTTCCTTTTAAATGGATACATGTTTTTTCTCTTCCATGTGGAGAAGAGCCACTGTGCTGGTTAAATAATTCAAAAGAAATGAAGTTACTCCCTTCTATTCTCCAAAATCAGAGGCTTAGCTTGTAAGAAGAAAGAGAAAGAAAGAAAGAGAGAGAGAGAGAGAGAGAGAGAGAGAGAGAGAGAGAGAGAGAGGGAGGGAGAGAGAGAGGGAGAGAGGGAGGGAGAGAGAGAGGGAGAGAGAGAAAGAAAGAAAGAAAGAAAGAAAGAAAGAAAGAAAGAAAGAAAGAAAGAAAAAAGAAGGAAGGAAGGAGGGAGGGAGGGAGGAGGGAGGGAGGAAGCGAGGAAGGAAGAACGAAGCCAGCTGACAAGCTCATATCTGGCTGCACCACACCATGCAAACTCTAAGCCCATTTATTGGTGCTACCCACAGCCAGGGTGGGGCACCCTTAGTCTTAGCATATCACCCTTAATTCCAGCATTACATAAACTGAGACAGAAACATGCAGGGTGGGACGCCCTCACCCTAGCATCACACCAAAACACAAACGGGAAGAAAAAGCCATTCACAAAACTCAGGTAAGCACAGACCAGGTGAACTCCCCAAAAAAGGCAGCAAACAAACCCCATACAAATGGAGAAAGAAAAGCCACTTACAAACCTGGGGTACGTGGAGACCAGATTAAACTCCAAAAAGAGGAGCACAGCAAAAAAGACCCAAAGCACAGACGCCAAGGACCCACAGAGCGAGCGCAAGCAGCTAGAAAGGAAAACAAAAGCCTATATTCCCTTCCCCCATCCACATGGATGGGCCAGGAAGCCTTTCCCTGGTGCCTTGAGAAGATCCCCCAGTTCCCAGCTTAGTAGAGAGTGAAGGAATGAAGGAGAGAAGAAAAAGTCCTCACAGAGAGAAATAAAAATTGTGCCCAGCATGGGCCTTACCTTGGTCTGTGGTACCTGAGCTTTACTCCTGGCTGGCTACACCAAAATATTATCAGTCTCTCCTGCCTTTTGATTCTCCTCACTGGCTATGCCAAAGTGTTACTGGGTAGCTGCTTCTGAGAGTGGCTTACCAAGTAAATGTTACGGGGTTCTGGGTTGTTCACCCTCCTTCTAAAGTTAGATTCCAGGCTCTTATTATCTCAAACAAAAAATTGAACAAAACAAGCAAAAAGCGGCAGTACAGTTTATTTGAGAAAGCAAAAGTGAACAGTGAGACAGAAACTGGCTCTGCAGAGTGAGCTGAGGCCAAGTAAAGGAAGGAAAACGCAAGTTAAAAGAATACCCTGAAGAAAGCAGGGTGGGCTGTCGTGAGGAAAGCCATGCCAGCCTATGCTACGCACTTTAAATAGTAACATTTGCTCCTTACACCCTGCTATGAGGGTGTTGGAGTGTAATCTGTACATTTAGATAAACCGAGAATGACAGAGTATTGTGATTGAAACACAAAGTGTCCCCCAAATGCTCACATATTGAGGGCTGGACCCCTAACGCAGTGATGTTCGGAGGTGCGGCCTACAAAGGTAACCGGATCCCATTGTTCATATCAATGGATAAAGCGTGGTGAGCCTCCTGTGTACTTGGTGTTAGTTTACTTCTTCATGCTGATTTTGAAATGTCACAATACTCTCTGTGAGGTAAGTAAGCAGCAAAGACCACCAGGCTTAGGTAAAAGCAACATGGCGTGGATTTTATTGTGCCTGCGTTCAAGCACAGAGCGTGGTAAGACCTTCTGCCCTGAATGAAGAGAAATGTGTCCCTTTTATACGGATGGAGAAATGACAAGAAATGACAAATGATCCCAATGAATATCTGTGGTTAAAGTTTTCCGGCAATCACACATCGCAGTGGGCAGAGTCCTTTAAAGTGTCCCTTATAAATTTTGGGATGTCTCCAACGGTCTCCAGGAGCTGCAAACTTTCTTGTTCTATCTTACCTCCTTTCCTGTGCTTATGTGCCTCAGTGCTGAGCCGAGTTCCCTGCAGAGAGTGGTGCCTCTGTTGGCAAGCAGGCTGGGGGCTGGGAGAGTCAGGCCAGGCTTGAGACTTACACCTTCCTCTTAGGGATAGCTACATGCTTCCTCCTAATTCATAGATCCCACCTGTGGAGTAGGGTAAACCTGCCTTTCGGGTTCTCTGAATCTGGTGTCAGGAAGCCCTGGAATGAGTCAACTGGTCCCTTCATGCCAAATCTGATCATGTGATTGGCAGCCAGTTGATCCGACCGACACCAACAGCCTACATGTTTAATAGTCATGTTTCTCCCTTAAAGTGGTTTACAAGTCAGATACTCAAAAGTGTGGTTAAGGGGTCTGTGCCTCCGAGACTGCATAATGACAGATGAATTTCCTGGGATCGTGGACTGGCACCAGCCCCTCGAGAAAACCTCTCCAGCTAAACATGCTTTCAGGAGACCTCTTGAAAGCCTACCAGCCAGGCTTCCCTGGGGGCACGTCTGTGCCATACAGACATTCATTTTCTTTCAAACTGTGACAGAGGTCACTAGTGTGCCTGTCTCTAAGGAGTAATGTAGATAAGTGCTGAAACCAGATACTATTGGGACTTGAACTGTTTCACATCCGTAAATTTAGGTCTCTTTTCAAACACTGTTTTTCTTCACCTGTGGTGTGCACTGCCTGCCTCACAACTGCTTGTTAAAATTCGTTCCCAGGTCCTACCTCAGCATGGAAGAAGGCCCAGGAATAACATTTTCAAACATGCCCATGGTGGTTCTTCTATATATTCTGCTTAAGACTAACTGCTATAGAGATAGAAGAGGGCAAATTGGTTTCCCTTTGGTAGAAAATAAAAATCATTATTTTTCTCCTTCCAGACCTAGGAGGCGGTGACTTTTGTTATCTTTAAAAAGCTTCTTGTTTTCCCTCTCAAGATGGTGCTTCATCAAAACAGTACTTCATCACAAGGTTTTACTCAAAAAGTCTGGAATGAACTGGAATCATCTTACATAGGCTTAGTGCAGCAGTAAAGATTCTGCTGTAAAGTACCAGATGGCTTGACCAATAAAAATTTCTTTATTATACTTCTAAAAGCCTAGAGAATCCAAGATCCAAGCGCCAGCCAGGATAGCTCGTGATGAGGGCCCTTGTCCTGGTGCGCATAGGGATGGTGTCTTCTTGCTTTGTCCTCACATGGTGGAAAGCAGGGATAAAGTGGGTCTCTGGTGTTTCTTCTTACAAGGGCACCAGTCCCAACATGATGATTCCACCCTCCTGACCCAATTACTTGCCCATCTCCCAATGCACCGAGGGTTAGGGTTTCAGCATGAGACACAGTATGTAGTCTGTAGCAGGGGTCTTCTTGAGAGGCCTATTGAAGAGCAGAAAGGTCTTGAGGTTGGACTCTTGTTAGTTCACTTATGACTCCTGATTTTCTAGGATAGGAGAGGGGAAAAAGCAAGGAATCATTGTCTCCATCCAACTATCCACTGTTCCATCAGGCAGAAACTGGTACCCTCAGGACTCTGCTTTGTACAAGTTCAACAGAACATGAGAACCATCTATGTGCTTGGCTAAGCCATGGGGGATGAAGTGAATGACGATCACAGTGCAGGAAGATGTGTGATCTGATAGACACGAAGGCTTTAAAGAGTCTCTTAACTTCTTTAAAGCCTTATTTCCTCCCCTAACCTGTAGTACTGGGGTAACCATTTCCATGGTATAAAAGCAGAATAGTAGGATGGACAAAGAAATAAAACTCTAGATTGAAATTTCAGCTTACACCACAAGCTAACCCTGTGACATCAGTCAAGAAACATCTCTGACCCTCAAATTTAGTTACAAAATGGTGGTGATGCTGTCTCATCTTGAGAGAAGTGGTATGGGCCTCAGAAAGGGTCATATGTGATGAGCTTTGTAGCGAAGCTGGTGCCACATCAAGGATAGCTCAATAAATGTGTTCATCACAGGATTTTCTGCACCCTCTGTGACTGCACCCTGACCTCAGCTTTCCTGCTCTATATTTCCACACCTTTCACTACTGATCTTCAAGAAATACTAGCAAAAGTCAGGAAACCATAGGGACTGTGGTCGTGTTAATTCATGCTACCTGGCAATCTTTCAGACCTTCTCCTTCTGGTGCCACCAACTGCCTCCCAAGGGCTAGTCTCTCATCTCTAATTCTAGCTGATGTGATTCACCTCAACTTCACTCAAAGACACACATGGGGCCTTTTCTCTTATCCTTCCCCCTCTCTCTTCCCCTCTGCCTTTGATCCCTTTTCCTCCTGAGCTATTTCTAGGGGGCTCGGGTTTTCCAACATCTTTCTCATATCACCATTAATTTCTTATCCTTTACCCATAAATCCACCCCATGCTCCCTCTTATACTTCTAAAAGCCTAGCAAGTCCAAGATCCAAGCACCAGCCAGGAAGGCTCCTGATGAGGGCCCTTGTCCTGGTGTGCATGGGGATGGTGTCTTCTTGCTTTGTCCTCACATGATGGAAAGCAGCAATAAAGCGAGGTCTCTGGTGTTTCTTACAAGGGCACCAATCCCAACATGATGACTCCACCCTCCTGACCTAATTATTACTAGACCACTCAATGGCCTCCGGGTTGTCACTCCAACCCTCCTTCCCAGCACACCCATCTACCCTGCCCTCGAGGCACCTTCTTCCATGACAGAACTCTAGTTCCTGCTATCTGGCATATGTCCTCATCCAGCACTGAAACTGTTCATGAGTAGCCTCATCATTGTCAGACTCAGTCCGTTCTCTATTTTCTCTCCCAGCACAGAGAAAGCAAAGGAAGGGCGGGCAGCAGGAAACACTGACGGAGCAGCCGCTCCTTGTAAGCACTAATCCAGGCGCTAGTTAAATAGTAAGAATTGAAGTAGACGATTATATTATGGGGAACTTTAAATGCCATGCTAAGGAGTATGTGCTTAATTGGGCAGGCAATATTGGAAGCCCAAACAGGGAGGTCATTTGTATCGGTGATCAGAGTCGGGCTTTGGAAAACTGAATCTGGTGGAGATGTAAGGAGTGGAGAGGGGGCGCTGGGGATATAGCTCAGTGGAATAAGCGCCTGCCTAGCAAGCATAGGGTCCTGAGTTCGATCCCCAGTACCGCCAAAAAAAAAAAAAAAAGAGTTCAGGAGTGGAGGGGAATGAAGCCCATGGTCTCTGCTTTCAAGGAGCTTGCAGAACATTTGGAAGATAAGACTAATCACAACATCAAGGAATCCAAAACTAAGCAGATTTAAGTCAGAGGAGTAGGAGGGGTTATGAGTATCGGACTGGTCCAGGCAGCTCCTAGCAGCACAACCTGGGCCTTGAAGAAGGACATGATAGGGGTTGACGCCAAAAAAAGGCAAGCATTTCCGTGGCACGGGTACAGCCAGTAAAGGCCCAGAGTCTGCGGGAGCTGGCACAGCCCATGCTGCTTCCCTCCCTATGACCATAACCCAGGCCCTTCCCTCTGCAGTTTTAAACTGGTGGATTTAGGTTCTCTCTTAGGTCGAAGACTGACAAATTCTATCCAAAGAGGCTAGGTAGTGAATAATTCAGTTTTTGCACCCCCAAAGTCTTGGTCACCACTACCCCACTCAGCCACTGGAAGCAAACACAAAGTTTTCTCTGTGCAGGAACACAGAAAACACTTCAGTGAATGGAAGTGATTGTATTCCAAGGGAACTTTATTTACAGGCATAGAAATTTGACTTTCATACAATGTTCATATGCCATAAAGTAATATTTAGCTTTTTTCTGACCATTTAAAAATGTAAAAAACATTCTTTATTCATGAACCATATAAAATCAGCTGGTGAGCTGCCTCAGGCTGTGAGCAGTAGTTTGCTAGTAGTTCAGAAGGCCTGGGCGAGATCTGATCTTGGCTGCTCACCAGACGTTTAGCTGAGCTCAGCCTCCTCGCCTCTCTGTGCCTCCGCTTCCTCACCTGCAAAGAGGAGATAAGGATGTGGCGGCATCTGTCTTCTCCGATTGCTCTGAGGATTAAGGGACTATGAAATCTCAACCCTGTAGAATTGACCCAGAGACATGGAGAAACGGCAGAGCGCAGGAAATTAATGTGTGTTTTAGAGAAATCTGAGGCTTGTTGCCATGAGCAGTGGGGTCTCTAGTTCAAGGTCTGCTGTGTAGCCTTTAGAGGTCAGTTCCTTAATTTCCTCTTATGTAAAATAAAAATGATTTTACTCACCCTGAAGAATAGATGCAAGGGGAAATGGCATAATAATTATGATTGCTTTGGGGGAACTCTATGAGGCTGTATATCACGTAGCATTAAGTGGCAGTTTCTCATGCCATTCTGCAAGAAAACAGACTGGAATTTCTAGAAAGAAATACACACACACACACACACACACACACACACGGACACGCACACACACAATGTTGGGAGTGTGTCAAAGGGACACAGAAGGCAGTTCAAAGAGTTCCAAATGGCCTAAGTTGAAATAATTAGAGAAAAAACAATGAGGCGGATTGGATTAAAAAGCACATAACAAGTATTCGTGAGTCCGTACTCATATAAAGATTAAGGAAACCAGTGAGAGATAATAGACCAGTCTCCTAAGCAGAGTAATTCCAAATAATTCATAGAAATCACCTACCTTCGAGGCAGAGAGCTAACTCCACGTCAGTCAGCCTTCTGCTGCTGTGACAAATACCTGAGGGGAAAAACAACTTAAAAGGAGGGAAGCTTTATTTTAGCTCCCAGTTGCTGAGGTTTTTCCCCATGGTTACCTGGTAACATCGCTTCTGGACCACAGCAAGGCAGAACATTATGGCAGGAGATTTGCGAGGTAGAGCAGCTCACCTCGTGGCAGACGTGGGATAGAGAGAGAAGGGAACACACAGGGAGAAAGAGGCTAAGAACAAAATATGCCTTTCCGAGTCACACCCCAGTGACCTATTGCTGCCAACTAGGCCCCACCTCTCCAGGATTCCAGGGGATTAACCACTGATGATGGCAGAACCTCCAGAATCCAACCACTTCCCAGAAGACCCACCTCTGAACACTGCCACACTGAGATTGTTCCTTCACACGCAAGCCTTTGGGGCGACATTGTACACCCAAACCATGACATCCCCACTCCTATGGGAGGGCTGCTCATACTAAGTTCCATCCACAGAGTACAGCTTGGAAAAGGGGAGGAAAGAGTTCTCTTTACAGTGGAAAAAGCTGACAATACCCTCTCAGTCTAGACACCAAGGTCAAGTGCAACAATGATAAATCCTGATAGCCCATATTCTGGATATGATGTGATGAGCATGACATGTCACTGTGTGACTTTTCTCCCCAAAACACACAATTCAATTCTAATCATCAGAAATATGGGTAGATCCCAGCTGAGGGATACTGTACCAAATACCTGACCAGCACTCTTCAAAACTGGCAAGGTAGGGTCAGGGATATAGCTCAGTGGCACAAGCGCCTGCCTGGCAAGTGCAAGATCATGAGTTCAATTCCTGGTACAAAAAAAAATTGGCAAGGTCATCAAAAACAAAGTCTGAAAAATTATCAAAGCCCAGATGAGCCTAAGAAAATACAGCAAGTATATGCAATGTGGAGTTGTGAAACAAAAGAAAGATATTAAGGAAAAACTAAAGGCACTTGAGGTCAGAACTGTACTGCATAGACTTTGGTTAATAATAACAGATCAATGTTGGTTCATTAATTGTGACAAAGATGCTGTACTAATGCTAAGAAGGAGAAAAACTGGCTGTGCAGAATGTAGGTCCTCTCTGCTACATCTGCAACTCTCCTGTAAACCTGAAACTATTCTAAAATAAAAAGGGCCATTTTTAAAGATTTTCAGTTTTACTTTTAATGGCATAATTATCATAGAAATTAATGGGGTACAGTGTGCGCCTTCAATCCATGTACACATTATGTAATGATCGAATCAGGATAATCAATAGGCCTGACACCTCAAATATTTATCCTTTCTTTGTAGCAAAGCATTCCAAATCTCCTAGCTCTTCTGACATACACAGTACTTTATTTTTTTCTTTTTGAGACAGAGTCTTGCTTTGCAGTTCAGGCTAGCATTGAGCTCACTTTGTAGTCCAGGCTGGTCTCCAACTCGCAACAATCCTCCTGCCTCAGCCTCCCGAGTGCTGGGATTACATGTGTGCGCCACCACCCCTGACCTTACATACAGTACTTTATTAACTACAATCTTCCTACTGCCAAACACCACTGCTTATTCCTCCTATTTAATTTTGTAGCTGTTGATAAATCTGTCCCTGTCTCCCCCTCACCCTTCTGTGAGACTGACTTTTCTAGGCTCCACATGTGTGAGATTATGCAGTATTTATCTGCCTGTACTTGGTGTATTTCACCTAACTTAATGTCCTCCAGATCCATCCACCTCACAAAGGATAGTATTTTATCTGTTTATTATTGAAGAATATTCTGCTGTGTATAACACACGTGCTTTATCCATTGATCCATTGATGGGCACTTAGGTTGACTCCACGTCTTTGCTATTATGAATAATACTGCAATAAACACATGAGTACAACCAGCTCTTTGACATACTGATTTCATTTTCGTTAGGTATATACTCAGAAGTAGGATTGTTGGATCATAGGAAATTCTATTTTCAACTTTTTGAGAAACATCCATAAGGCTATATTATTTCACATTCCCATCAGCAGCATGCTAGGGTTCCCTTTTCTCTATATACTCAGCCAGCAACATTTGTTATTTTTTGTCTTTTTTTTTTTAGACAGGGTCTCACTATGTAGCCCAGGCTAGCCTCAAACTCACTGCAGTCCTCCTGTCTCCACCTCACAAGTTCTGGGAATATAGGCATCTGCCCCCACACCTGGCTGTCTTTTTGATAATAGCCAGAAAGGTATAAGACGCTATCTCACTGTAGTTTTGATTTGCATTTCCCTGGTGACTAATGCTGTGGAGCACTTCTCATATACACTTTGGCATTTTGGATGTCTTCTTTGGGAAACACCAATTCAGGTCTTTTGCTCATTTTAATTAGATTGTTTGTTTTTGCAATTGTTTGAGTTACTTGTATGATCTGGACATTAGCCTCGTAGGCCATGACCCATTCGACCCATTCACACACTTTTGATTTTTTGATGTCACAAAATGCATCTTCATCATTATCTTTTTGTTGTGTTTTATTTTAAACAGAAAAAAGTAAAAATATCAATAAGACAGTTTCAAAACAGGCTAGTAGGAGAGTAACAATATCAACACATTGCATATTGTTAGAGTCACAGTAGTTTTTCAGAGTACAAGATACACAGGCATGAAACATTGTCCAGAAAATTACTAGCACAAAAATGCCCCACCAGTGAACCAAGAGAAACCAGCTGTATAACTATCATACTTTTTCTCATTTTTTAAATTCACTATATTATTATATATATATATATATATATATATATAAAGAGAGAGAGAGTAAAAGCATATGTATTTCATACTTGTGGCGTATCTTCCCATGTAGTTTTACAACTCTTTTCCATCTAGATAATTCTGTGTTCTGCAACCCAGAGTTTGGGGGTCAGTTACTTAAACTCTTATTGGAATCAATAGCAAGCACAACTCAAAGCATCACTATTTAGCCAACAGGGTCAGTGCCCATGCCTTAGCACTGTGCTTATTGCAGTGGTACAAAAGCACTTTGCTACTTTGTTCCCCAGTCTTATCATCTGTAAAATACATATTACTGTTGGGAGGCATGAACAAGGTGATATCTTTTTTTTCCCCCCTGCGGTACTAGGGATCGAACTCAGGACCTTGTGCTTGCCAGGCAAGCATTTATCCCACTGACCTATATCCCCAGCCCCAAACAAGGTGATATCTATAAAGCATTTAAAATAGAACCTAGTACGTAGCAAATAACAAACCAGCGTTAGCTCTTCATATGGTGTTGGTGGTGGTCATGATTGTTGTCCTTGTTCTTGTTCTTGTTACTAGAATGTCTCCAATTCATGCCCTGAAACTTCCCTGCTCTCTCTTTTCAAGTTATACCAGTGTGATTAGTACTTACCATGATCTTATTTTAAATACACCAAATTACCTTCCATAACATGAGCCATCCTTATGTAAGCTGAAAGCCTTAAGAAGAAAAGTTGAAATTTCCTGACAATGAAGGAACTCAGCCTCAAGACTGCAGTGTCAAACCTGAGTTTGCAGCATGTCAGCCTGCAAAGCTCCGACAGCTGTGTGGGCCAGTTCCTTAAAGTAAATGAATCTGGATGGATGGAGAGAGAGAAAGAACACCTATTGATTCTGTTTCCCTGCAGAACTCTGCCTGGCAGAGCTATCCCAGCCCCCACTGTCTTATAAAATGAAAGTGCACCCTCTTTTCTGGGCCCAGACTTGCACGTCTAAGTACCCCAAAATCAAAAGCTGTTCATGCCCCTCCATGCTTAAGCCTTCAGTGACCTTCCTGGCTTCCAAGATCATGGTCTCCAGGACACTAAAGGCTGTAGCCCCTGCCAAAACCCATGGACCTCATCCGTCAACCCCTAGACTCTAAACACACAGGACTTCTCTTTGCCCCTCCAACATACCCAGCTTATTGGGACCGCAGAGCCTTTGTACCTGCTCTTGTCTCTGCCTGGGCCACCTACCCAGGCACCCTTCCTGTAGCTGCCTGGCCCTTCAGGTCTCTGTCACAACATCGCCTCGTCAGAACCCTTTGAGTAAGAACCTGCAGGATACACTACACTACCTGCTGTTTTGCTCCCCTGCGCACTTACATCATTTATGATTTTATATTCATTGGCTATCACATTTAGGTTTATCAAGGCAGAAACTATTTCTCATTCACTGTTATGTCCTGAGCACTAAATATAAAGTAGAAGACTAACAATTCAGTGGCTGAGTGAGCAGGGCCAGCAGCAGCTATGCGGCCTTTTCTTTTCACTTTCCCCATCCATCACTTCAGGCATTACCTTACCACAGGGTTGGCCCCAAACATGCACAGGTGACTTTGCTAACATTGTATGTGCCAGCTTTACAAACTAAATCTGCATGATTCAGAATCTAAGCACAATCAAATTTAGGAAGCCTAGTTTAATAGGCATAAGTACCAAAATAAGAATTCCATTAAAAAGTATCCAAAACAATTTTGCACACCCTTACCTGCAGAAAAGAAAAAAGTCTCTATCTCTGCTTAATTCCCACTGTCACTTCTTCCATACCCACCCCACCAAAACCTTCCGTTCCATATCCACTCCACATGGACCTTGCATCTCTATTGCATATGTCAGCTTGGCTTTTCTTCCAGTAATTAAGGCCCCTTTTTTGTAAGAGGAGTGTTATCTTCGCATAAAAGATGCTCCTGAAATTATTAGGTTCTCTTTGGCCAACTTCAGGAGGTAGCAAAACCTGTGAACACTCCCACATTAAAAATGTTTGTCATCTCACCACACGCAGCCAACTTCCAGTTGATTAATGCAGTCTTCCTGATCATTTCTGTGAGACGTGTAAATTGCACTGCTCAATTTGTTCACATAAACTATACACTGACAGCCCTTGTGACACATAGCATAAGGGTCTATTGTCTATGCTGAGAAACTTCTGGCTGAGGAACAGAAAATGTATTTATCTTTGTCACATAGCTCACTCTACTGAGAGTCTCTCTGGGCCCGAGGTTCCAGACAAGCAGAGGCTGTGGACATACCAGAAGAGATCCAGACCTAAACTGCCATCCACCTGGCCACATTCCAGTTCACCCAGCTATAAAGGATTCAATTCTGGGTCCGATTTTTTTAAGCTATGCTATTTTTCAGTAAGTCATCTGCCATGATTGAATGCTGCAGATAATTTTTACACTTGACATATTTGCTCATTCTTAAAGAAAAATTGATTTCTTTGATCTGTGTGATATTTATCCATGCTTCTTAGTATATCTGAGCCAAAAGAGAGAGAAAGGTGAAAGATTGAAATGAGGAAGAACAGATCTCTTTTTCGATTTCCCTTTCAACCCTGAGTAACTTGAACAAGGCAATTACCTTCCCTAGACCTTAATTTTTGAATTTAAAATAGTGTTATCTGTGTCTGTCACTTACCTGAAGTCCCAGAGGTAATGACATGAAGTCCAATCCACTTTCCAGAAACATCTTTACAATGAAACTCTTGCTTGCAGAAAATGTGAAATTTCCATATCATCTACAAGCCAGTGGCTATCTACACTGTGTCACACTTGGTACTAAATGTCTTCAGAAGAAAAAGTTTCTGGCCATTGGTTCGGGGTTGCCCTGCTGAGATTTGTCTTGTGGAAAGAAAATATTTTCCAGGCATGCCAAGAAGGCTGGCATTTTGCCTGAAAGCCATGAATCTGGGCACCTAGTCCAGACTTGGAAACGTGGACAGTTGTTAGTCACGGGCTATTGCAACTAGAATTATTTCAGTTATTTTAAGTGTTTTTCATACCTCAGGGACTAGAGGGGATATTATACTCACCAATGCCTACACTTAAAGCGCAACTTAACCTACATGAGGAAATACTGATTTCTATCAGCTGGGGCAATGTTTGAAGCAATTTCTAAGCAATGCCTGACGGGATGATAAAGCACAAGCTTCCGTTCTGCTGCGCATATCCCAGCCACACTCGGTTCAGTGTTCATCCTCAGCCAGGACAGAAACCCAAGCCAGACCTATCCGCGGTTACTGACCCAGAAAGGGCATGCTGAAGCACCGCCGCCCCAGAGCTTAACACAGCAGAGCCCAGGCCCATCCAGAGGAGCCAAGGACGAATGAGTTTTACACGCAAACCATCGCCTGCTCACCCTCCGAGGGGGTGTGTCACTAATAAAAGTCTTTTTCTCCGCTGAGTTGGACTACTCCAAGAAGATTTGCAAAGCTCTTGCTACATGGGGCACATGGTGGAAAACTGCGCCATGACAGACACGGTAAAGGACGTGAGGGCTGAGGCTTGGGTGGTGGGTGGTGTGCCACGAATTCAAGCACGTGTACTTGTTTCATTGCTCTGTCGCTGAGCTGCAGTTTGGCGCCCCCTGGTGTTAGTTATCTCCTCCTAACTGGGCAGCTGGGATTTATAGAATCCTCAGGGAATTCAGGAACCTTCATTATTATCTACCATGCTGATAAGATTGGCCAGGGAGCATAACAGAGATTCAGGGGTTTCCTCTGTCCCCCACTTGATGAGACTGTACCCACCTCCACCGCACCGCCTACCCCCATCCAAAGTCAGAACCTTAACTTACCACGGGAAACTCTGTGACCACCCATCTCTTGCCCACTTGGTACCAAGCTTTCAAGCTTCTTCCGATCGCTTCTTCACAGCTCAACTAACATTGTAGTTGTTCAGGCATATTCCGCCAGAGATTTGGGGAGTAAACTCGAAGAGTTACAGCCTAAGCTAGATGTATACTTTCTTGTATTTACTCTCAGATACTGCACCACTGATCCTGGCAACACATTGAGCAGTCGTCGCCGCAGGACGTTTCTTGCTGGCTATGCCCTTTTGCAAGAATGTAGTTGAACCTGGGGTTCAAGTCCCCCCAACCACCTGGTCCTTGCTGCTATTTCTCCTCATGGTTTCATTGTCTCCCACAGAGACCAAATCTGCACATTTTGCCTCACGCTGAATTAAATTTCTGGCTTCTATTTTTGTATCCCAAATCACAGGAAGACCCTCAGCCAAACCCAGGGCCATCTAATTTGTTCTCTCCACAATATGAAACCAGCAAAAGCTCTTTTTTTAAAAAATTTTATTTTAAAGACAAAAGAATGGAGACATATGAACCAGAAAAGCCATAAACAATACAGAAAATACAAAGTTATACAGAATATAGTAGGGAATTAGAACTGGATGTTGTATTACATAGTTATCTTCACATTAGTTAACACAAAAACATTAAAGGAAATACCAAATTATAGATAAGATAGTAGGG